>JAAAKE020118162.1:0-15772 GCA_010014785.2 Anisolabis maritima | reverse complement strand
AATTTATAAATGTTATTTTATAATATTTATTTATAAGTATATAACTTTTGTAATATAATTTTATTTTTGTTTATTTTAATATTTATACACAAATGTAAAATTTGTGAAAAATGTAAGGCCTTGAAATAAACCAACATAAATAAATTTAAAAAAAAATTCCTTTTTAATGAAAATAACGAAAATGAAATCTTAGAAAGAGAAAAACAAAGGAGTAAAAAAATTATATTCCCTAAAGTAATTATGTAATTAAAGAAAGAAAAGTCGACATTGGTATATTCGTATATTAAAGTCACAAAACAGGTTCCACTCTTCAAGAGCATATTAAATTAAGATACATTCATTTAAATAAATAAATAAATAAATAAATAAATAAATAAATAAATAAATAAATATATATATATATATATGTGTGTGTGTGTGTGTGTGTGTGTGTGTGTGTGTGTGCGTGTGTGTGTGTCTGTGTTCTGGAAGGTTCCTGCGATAGATATCTGTGGAATATTTTTTTCACGGATTGGTCTGCGTTGATTGTTGAGATTAATTTGGGGACCAGCAAAATTGCAAATCCGAAAACATAGCACCACCACCACTTCCTAACCCATCACTCTTGAAAATAGCTCCAAAAGGAGAGCCGAAACGTCGGGTTCATTTTTTTTTATTTAGCCATTGGCCTTTGCTTTGGCCATAGGTGTATAAACGATACAAAAAAATAAATATATAAACAAAATTTTTAGTGTAAAATAAATGAATACGTAATATAATACAAATGACAAAACAATAACAAAAACAATATTAAAACAAAAATATTTAAAAAAACTTGCTTGTATATCAATGATTAAATGAGAATTTTTGATTTATTAATGAAATCTGAAATGGCTTTTATTAAAGAGATTGTGGGTGATTTTATAAGTGATATAAGAGATATAGGGTCACGGAAGTTTGGTTGAATGTATTGACGGAATCTGGTTATGTGAGAAAATAACTGACAATAAAGGATTAAATGTTCTGTAGTGGTAGGAAAAGAAGAACATGAACAAGATGGGGAAGGAACAAAATGAAATCTGAAGATATGGGCATTGGTACAAGAATGATTTATCATTGAGGAAAAAAGTCAAACCGTGAGCGGGATGGTGTGGTTTTATTTGCAAAAGAAAAGATCCTCTAGTTAGGCTACTATATGCCCAATGATTTTTCCAAATAGATGTTTTAAACGTCGGGTTAATCTCATTATATATATATAAGCCTATCTGTCTCTATATCTCTCTTTATGAGGTGTTTTTTATTCCCCCTGTTGATACAATTAATCAAAATTTGATATCCTTTGCACATCACTCAGCTTTCCTTTCCCTAAGAGTGATATGCGTTTTTCATACCAAAATTTTATTTTACGCGTTAAAACATCTTGTAAAGTAAAAGAATAATTAAATTAAACACCCTCCCCAAAAAGCCCATTAGATTTTAGAATTAATTAGTAGGCCTCAAAATTTATCTAATAAGTAGAAATTTAAATATTTTTAACTATTCTTCCTTTAATTAAATGAACTTTCTAAGTGATAAAACAAACTTCTAAAATGGCTTTATAAATTTAATTTTTAAAAATATTATAATTATGGGATGGTTGTCGATAACATGGGCGTCCGCAAGGGAGGCAAGAGTTTGCACCTGCCCCTCCCTGGAATCGAATAAAAAATTCCACAAATCATATTCATAAATGTGATTGATATCAGTGATAGCGATTTATGATTTTTTTTTACTGTATTTATTTATAACTAATCTCATATTATTCCAATGGTATATTATTTGTCTCCAAGCTTTGCCCCTACCTGAAAATTTTTCTGCGGACACCCCTGGTCGATATTTATAATGTTTTTAATGTTTGGTCACATCGGTAACATCGGCAGTATATTTAAATAAATGTTTTATATTTTAGGAAGACACCTGAGCCTTTTATTTTCGTTTACGTTTTGGTAATATTTTTTGACTTAGTAGATGGTGTCCTATCCCTCTGAAGGTTGGCAAGTGTTTACGCCCTAATGGGCTAACATGGGAGATCCATCCCGAATTCTGAAGAGGTTGCAATTCATTTTTTTCTTTTTTATAAAGGTTTATTCAGGTGAAAGAAGGATTCCTGGTGAGAGAGAAAGCTAAAGCCCCTGAGCACCCTCCCTCCCCTTTCTAGTCACTCTTTCATTCTCTTTCTTTTATTTAATTTAATATTTTACTTTCTTTATCTTTATTATTTTAATATTTCAGTATATAAGTGATTTTTATTGGCTGGAAGGCGCCTGGACTGCATTTGAAAGAATAGCTCTGACCAGCACGTCAATAAACATTTTTTTATATTTTTTCATTTACTGACATTCTTAGTAATCCAAAAATTGTTCCTCTCGAGGGTAATTACTTTTATATTTAATATTATATTAAAACTTAGATTTTATAACTTTTTATTATACCCGAGACATTTCGCAGTCTGCACTCTCCAGAAGAGTGGCGTCCGCTCCCTTCCACCCCCCAACAATATTTCGAAACAAGCAAAAAAGTATGGGAGAATGCACCGCCTATGACTCCTTTCTCTAACATTCAGAATGACATGTTAGATTTAATTTTTTCCAACGAAATAAATCATTTATCATTAATCTGTTCTCAAATATTGCAAAATATCCGATATGATAAAAAAAAAAGGCCATATATAATTATATTAATGAAAACTGATTTAAATCTCGGGTAGCCGTGCGATGATTGATGGAAATGAAAAAAATTTCTTATAGAGAGAGATAATTCTTAGGCCTTTATTAAAAACTTCAACTAGCCGACGTTTAGGAGATCCAACGCTTGCAGGTTCCGGACTAGTGGAGTAGTAAAATATGAATATTCCCATAAATTATAAAAAAAAATTGTGTTTATTTCACTTGAGAAACGCATTGTTTGGTCTTCGAATAATTTTTAACAAAAAATTTATGAGAATATTCATATTTTACTACCCCACTAGTCCTGAAGAATATAAAAAATAAATTGTATAATTGATAAATAAATTATGTTAATGAAATTACAAAAAATTGATATCTGATTAAAAATAAAATAAATATATGAAAGAATAAAGAGGGCCCAAGAAATCGTTGGCTATCTTCTACGGGTCCTTATATTTTATTACTATTTCATCCATCCTCTCCTGTATATGTAAAAAAATTTTTTAATATAAAAGATTAGAAATTAATATATTAGAGAATAATGCAGAATATTTTTATATATTATTTTTTTCATTTATTTGTTATTCAGCCAAAAGCCATACCAAAAAAAAAAAAATGGATATATTAATATTATAAACCAAAAAAAAAATATATTACTATAATAAACACATAATAGCAATAAAATTGTCAAAAACGGGATAAACAAATTTAACAAAGAAAAGTTGTATCAAGTAAAACATTTCAAAAATAGAAAAAACAGACAATAAAATAATATAAATGTTCTTTATTATATGGCTATTATATGTATGTAAGAATTTTGTGAGGGTTTCTTTGATTCTTTAGTGGGATTTTTCAATATTTCTGTCCATTTGATTGGATCGCGGAATCTAGGATGTCTTCAAGCTTATTTCTTAGCTCATAAGTCTGAATTGGTATCCAAGTGATATAAATAAATTTTCATCGGACTGCCTGGGATCCGAACACCCCTTATCAATACTGACAATGTCACTATCATTAACCTCTCGCCCAGGTGAGGGGAAGGGATTAAATAAATTATAAGCTTGTTGACTTGAACACTATAACTTTAAGAATATCGTCATTTGGGAATTGTGTGAAAACACCAGCTGTCACTGAAAATTGGATGGAATCCATCCAATGTGTGGTATGAGCTTTAATATCAACATCGGACATTTAATTAATTTATAAACAAATGTGTCAAATTAATTATATGCCTTGGAGCTATATAATATCTTTATCTATAAAATTTTAAAGCGTTAATTCAGGGTGTTGTGAATTTGAACAAAGACAAGTTCTTTTAAATCCAATTTAAAAAGAATAAATTTATTAAAAATAAAAATAATTCAATAATTGTATGTATGGAGGACTAGGGCGCCGCATTTTAATATATTAATACTATTTTATATACAATATTATATTATTTTACTTTTCTTAATTATTCTTTTGTTTTTTGCTTCTCTCTCTTTTCTTATAATTTTTGTCATTATTACATAAATCATGTCCTAAAGATTGTTTTATTAACCTATAAATAATCGCGCTTTCAGAGTGGAAAATAATTCGAGAGAAGAAAGAAGAAATAATAGCGCTTTTGAATTTTAAATTTAAAAAAAAATTTAATATTAAAAAATAAAGATCTTAAGAATTAATTTGTAAAGTTTGAAATTTTCAAGTTCTCAACTACTCTGTATGAGGATTTGTCACAAATGCAGGTGGGAAGATTGAAAAGTGGGCTTGAAATGTGGGCGTAGCTGTTAATTAAACATCTAAAACAACATCATCTTTTGAAAACAATTTTCTAATTAATAGACCATAAATCAAGGGTTCTCAAAGAGAGGTCTTTCTCTAAATGGGAGCATCTTAAAAACTGCCCCTCCCTATATCTAAATTGCCTCTATAGTTGGAGAGATTACTGACCATATGCTCCTCAAATATTCCGATGATAATTTTATAATAATAGAATATATGGCTAGAGGACTCCTCAGTTTTTTCTTTAGAAGAGCGAGGAGGAGAATTGCAAAATTTTTTCCAGTTAGAAAATGATTAATATTCCTAGAAAAAAGTTTAAAAAATTAAGGGTATTTTTTCCCCCAACCTCCGTCTTGATTACGTCACTGGTTTTATTGCTAGAAATTAAAATAATTTCCTTCTCTTTTAACGATTAATTGCAAATGGAGATTAATTTTTTTATTCCTACTGAATATGTATTTTAAAATGGCAGTTGAATTAATATTTATTAACTGAATGAAATTGCAACACTTTACAAATTAAACAAGTGGCTTTACGAGAAATGCAATAACCAATTTATCTATTTGTATATCAAAATCCATCAATGTCTCTCTAGTTTGTGATTATTTGCCATCCAACTAATTTTAGCTCTCATTCGCTTAATCACGAAGCGATCATTGCAATTAGTATGAATGAAATTTTTAAAAGTTTTTTTTTTTAAGTCATTTTCGGCATCGGAGGCCATTTAGACTCCGTCCTTATTTATTTTTAAAAGAGTTTTTAACAAGGAAATCGAAATAAAAATCTTGAGTAAATTTCAGAATAAATGAGACAGCGTTCGTCAAGTTTTCTTTTTTTCAAAAACAATGCTTGCCATGCATTCAAATTAAGAGTAATGAGTTTGGTTCCAACTTCACAATACGTGCATATATATGTTTTCCCGACTTTCCTATTTTGAAAATTAATCCATCATTTCAAATTTAATTTTATCGGAGTTTTTTTTACTGAGAGAAAGTTTTTTAACACAACAAATGTTGTCAATATTTTTAGAGTATGCACAAATCAATTGTTTTAAGCTTGCCGTTCTAGATTCTTAAGTACCATTGAAGCCTTTATAATTTATAATTATTCATATACTCTAATATGAAATTTAAGTATTTTATAAAAGAATACATATATGATTGTGAATATAAATTATAATTTAGAAATTGAAAAAATGAATAATTTATAAGGCCTAGAGGAAATATATAGCCTCAATTTGGCAAAGTTTGTTGATATCATGAATTCTGCTTTTATTAAGGAAGAGATAAATAAAGCATAGAACCTTGAATTGATATTCGTGAACGAGCAATTGTGAGCGAATAAAAGACCGCTAGAACCCAACTTTACAAAGGGAATATCATGGAAAGAGACTAAGGACCACAGGACCACTCAGTTCCTCCCGAAAAGCAAGAAAATTGCAAAAATAAAATAAAGCTAAAATAAATAAATTAAAATTTTGAAGAACAAAAAAAAAACTTTGAAAACCCTACAATAAAGAATTTTATTCGGGGTGCCCTCTTCTCAAACATTCCTGATATTTGTAGTTTCTAGTTGTAGTAGTTTTATAATCTGAAGAATTTATTTCTTTATCTCAAACTCCTCCACTTGTAACTAATTGTATATTTGCTTTCACCCAGGGCTTTTCCTCAAACCTGTCTTAATTAGAAAAGAGACTTTTTATATAGTTTATTAGCTTCATTAGGAGGGAATTCTTCCAGAGGACGAGGCGCAGCTTCTATCTCTCCTCATAGTTGCCTAAGGACCTATATTATGATGGAATTCATATTTATTTTAAGGATTTGTTTGAAATAATTTAATGATAAAAAACCATGCAGGGATACAAATACGAGTAGCGAGATTAGTACATAAGGCCTCTTTTCCGTGTTCTTTTAGAGTACTCGTAAAGCCCTTGCTTCATGATCTAACTGGTACTGATATTTTTAATCTAAATTATATCAGCTAGGCTATTAATTAATTTAAATAAATATGAAAAGTTTCTAAAGGGCTTCAAATGCCGAAAAAGACAAAAGAATGAAACCCTCTTTCAATTTATTATTTAATTTTATTTGTTTAGGGAAATTTTATGCTGCCAGACATGGTGTTTAGATAGAGATATTGATTCTTGTCCCCCTACCTAAAGCCCATTGAAGGAAAATAAATAAAAATATTTCAAAAAAATGAATTTAGTCCGATTCCAATCTTAATCCCCTCCGCCACTACATAAGCCATATTCTTATCTTGTGGGGTTCATATTTTATTCATTTTACTCTTCAAATTGTCGTTTTTACCATACTACTTCTTTTACTTGATAATAAATTAAGGTATGACAAAGCCATTTATAAAACGAAAAACTAATTTAAGCGAGTATAATGGAAGGAATTGGATCTTTATCAGACTTCCATAGGCATCCAATTTCTAAAGATGCCAGCCAGCTACCCTTATTGATTTCAATCATGAAGGTCAAGTGTTCAAGTCGAGGATGATTATTAATTAAACCACAAATTATTCTTGGCATTTTAATTATATTTAAATAAAGCGTTAATGACCTATTTTGTTAATAAATATAATCAACAACGGTATTTCATTCTAACTATATATAACCCATTTTCTATTTTTCTAACAAATTTCATTAGTTTAGATTTTCAACAAATTTTAAAGAAAATTTCAATATAGTTTGACAACCTCATTTGATTGACGTACGTATATATTTTTCAAAAATAAAGAGTAACTTTTAGACATTTATTGTCATGTAAATATGATTATATAGATATTAAAAATTTGAGAACTTGGTGCAGAAGCTATCCCTTTTTTTTTTTTTTTATAATAAAAAATTAGAAATCTTGGCCATTTTGCGTGGGCTCTCATTGAATTTTATTTATTACCCATTCGTTGAGCGTCCATGCCTTCATAAAAACCTATTTTCCTCTTTTATAGAGCATTTTAAATAAAAGCATTTTAAAAATTTTTTACGTAAATAATATATCCTAGCTAGAAATGTAAACGACCAAGATCTCTAATTTTTTATTATAGAAAAAAAAAGACCTAGATGATTTCTCTTCCAAGTTATTCAATTTTTAAAAATATCTATGTATACTATAATCATATTTACAGAATAATAAATGTATAAAAGTTTTCCTTTGTTTTAGGAAAATCATAATATACGTACATTTATCAAATGAGGTTGTCCAACCACAGTGAACGTTCTTTTAAAAATTTGAAAATCTAAACTAATAAAATTTGTGAAATATTAGTAAAAAAAATGGCTTATAATATATAGTTGGATGAAATAACGTTGTTGATTATATTAAATTTTTTCTTTTATAAAAAGTAAGAGTTTAAATAAAAGCTTTTTTTTTTAATTTTTTTAATTTTAATTTTATATTTTTTAGTCATTTATTTTTTTTTTAAATAAGTATAAAACAAAATTTTTACAGACTTCTCAAGTTGTCCTCTAGAGGTATTGCAATCGCTAGCAATTCAAATTTATGGATTTTTTATTTCACTTTCCGACACATTTGAAAAACAATTTTCAAATAATAAGCAGGTTCCGCCTCCAGAAATTTTACTATCAGAATTATCCAAGATTCCAAGGCAAATTAATGGAGAAACTTCGGTACCTTTGATAAAACCTAAAGACGTGAGATTAGCAATAAAGAGAAGCTTCGAAAAGCTTCGATTCTCAGTCTTTATACATTCTCTCCCAGGAAAGCCGTTTTGCTACTCTCAAAAATATTGCAAGCAATTTTCCAACTTAATCATTTTCTTTGGAAGCGCACGGAAATAAACATACCCGTCCACAAACAAGGAAAATTCCTCAAAGAACCATCTAATTATAGGTCCATTTCTCTCTTGCCAAACTAACTGAGAGGTTCATTTTAAATTGGTCGGAAAGCGAAGAGGAAGGCACGGGGATTCTACCTAATTAACAATTCGGGTTCAAACGCCACCACTCTGCCTTACAAGTAGTGAGGGTTGTCAGCTACATAACCAAAACTGGGCCTAAACCTGCGGCTTTAATAATGCTCGACGAAGCCTTTAGATTCAGTGTGGCAAGAAGATCTCGAAACAAAACTTAAACATTTTGGAGTTGCGACCAAAATGTCTTTTTAAAAAACAGGAAATTTCGTGTTAGAGTGAACAATTCCTACTTTAGGTAGAAACCTATTAAGGCTGACACTCACAGGGGACGCTAATTTCGTATATTGTACGCTAAGGCATATACTATACTCTGCCGATATCCTGGTTTCTAAGTTCTCACTATAGGCACCCTTTTGAATAATTCTGCTCTTTTTTACCATCATCGCGATATGAGGTGCTTGATTTCTAGAATGACAAAGAATCTAATCATAATGACAAACAAATATTTTGAAACATGCCGTTTATCTCTCAACAAAGAAAAAACCAAAGTCATATTGTTTACAAGACGCAAAAAGAACCGGCGCAAAAAGTAATGGCGAATCAAATTTGAACGAACACATTTAAAATAGGAGCCATATGTTAAGTATCTTGGGGACTATCTAGACAAAGGACTAAACTATTCAAAACATCTAAGGTCTATTGGAGCAAGGGGCAGAGAAGCTGTAAGAATTATCTGGCATCTTACAAAGCCTTCCAGTCCCTTAGACCAAAATATCAAAATTAAATTTTATGAAATCACAGTACAACCACGGTTAGTTTATGGCGTACTTCTTTGGTGGGGATGTGCTGTAAAATCGAATGTTACTCTCATTGAAAGAGTTGAAAATAAATCGTTCCGCCTCATTGCCAACTCCCCGCCTGGAATAAATAATTTTATCATTCGTATTGGACTTGAAGAAGAATCGCTTATTGAAACTATTGAAAACCAAGTGAATTCTTTATTATCATTTTAATCCTGAAATCACCGCCATCGACCTACCAAAATGATTATTTCGATTTTTCTTTCTATTAATTTATTATTATTATATAATAACTGCCAAGAGATTTTTTTTCTAATTTTTCCTCTTAACAGTACCAGACCCAAACGAAACTTCTACTAATTATAAAACTCATCATTCTAGAAGAACTTGAAGCCATGGACTTAGAATTATCTATTATATATACAAAGTACTCTCTATACACATATTTATTTTTTTATTATTATATATTTTTGTAAATAAAGTTCAATTTAATTAATTTATTTCATTTTAAATAAGTTTTTTGTAAAACATACAGAAATTCTTTAGAAACAAAAGAAGTTAAAAATGATGAATAGTCCAATTGGCATATGAGTATTAATTCCCTAAAGTCTCCCCCTCCCCACGTGGCCGAGAGGTTAAAGTTACTGACATTGTCAATATTGATAACCTTAAAAGCCAAGGGATGTGGGTTCGGATTCCAGGCAGTCCAATGAAAATTTATTTTAAATCAATTGGATACCAATCGATGTAAATAAATATGCCTGAATATTTGTATCATTAATAAATAAATATATTATGGCCTCAGATGCCGAAGAGACTTAAATAAAAAACAAAAAAAATTCGCTAAAGTTAATGGGGGCTGTAAAACTTAAATATAAAATGTTTATATGGTAAATTTAAATATTTATTTAAGGTAAATTTTATGCATATGATATAATTAATGTTATCCTGTGAAGGGTGTATAGTGTATAAACTCCATGATTGAAGTGTGGTGAGGTGTGGTTTTCTCAATAATAACTGTCTGTCTGATTATGAGGAAGATTGATTTCAAATGTTTGGCCTTTTGATATATGTATTGATCTAGAGTGCCAAGTTATATAGACTAATACTTATGGAGGTCCCATTAGAAGATCGAAGTTGAAATTAAGATAGAAAATTTTATATATATTTATATTTATATATTGTATTGTTTTTGATTTAATTTTTATATATTTTATTATTTTGTTTAACTTTATTTATACAAATGTACTTATTTATTTATATTTTTTAAAATACTGTACTGTTGAATTGTATTTTTATATGTATTGTATGTTTTTTTGGAGTATGTTTATAATCACTAACTTGAAAATGTGAGGGGTTGAAAGGCGTAAGTCAGCTAACAGCCGGAAAATAGATAAAAAAAAAGTTATTCAAAAATGACGAAGAGAATAATTGATATTTTGTTATAATTTAACTATGTTTAGCTATGTTTAATAAGATTTCAGGTTTGAGCTTCATTTGATTTAGATTGGCTTACATAGGACATAATGAGTGTCGTGATTTTTTTTTCATTTTGGAATCTGAGGCCATATTCTCATGAATTCATTTGATGATATCTGTTATTCCTTCACATTTATTAAAATTAATTTTAATTAATAAGCCAATTTATATAAATTTAGGAGGGAGGCGATCCACTGGCCCTTAGATCATGAAGCGTACCTATTCTATTAATTTGATTATTTTAAATACATATTGATATTTCCATTTTTTTAAATTCCTAATAACCTAATCAAAGTTTGCTATATAATTAAAATGACATTAATTAAGTTTGACGTTTTCGAAAACTTTGTTATTCTAATATATAGGTGATTTGGAATCTGATTTTTATTAAATTTATAGCATTAGTAAAAGTTAAGTTCTATCCATCAATTAATAATCGATTTTGCATACCTCGTAGGTGGCATCAATTTACGAAAAAATGCAAACTAGATGAAAAAGTTTCCAGCTCATCTACTGTGTCAAGAGACCTACTACATAATGAGTCTCGTGATTCTTTTTTTTTTTTTTCATTTTGGAATCTGAGGCCATATTCTCATGAATTCATTAAATTTTGGCACGAATGTGGCTTTTATTATAATTCAAATTATTAACTTTTGTTTAATTTATGATGAATATTTGTTTTTTTCAGATTGTTCTTATTCATTATAAAAGTTCAATTATTATTATATAATTTATTTTGTGAAATATTTTCTTTAATTTTTTGCCTTACCATTCCGCAAAAAAAAATCTAGGCTATTTGATGGTCCGTTAATGAACCAGTGATACAAGCCATGAAATAAAATTTTAACATAAATTATTAATAGTGATTAATAATATGGGTTTGTTTTGAAAAAGGCGATGGTTTTAAAAACACTACCCTAAGACAAAATATAATATATGTATATATATATATTCTTTTATCTTAAACGATATATATAAGATAAAAGAACGAGATGTAACTCGATCTCTCGAACTTAAACGATAAATTATTAGTTATGAATTATAAAGAAATTTTAGGATTTAGATAAAAAGTTGAAAATTAGATATGAATAAGAAGAGAGATCAACCATGAATTTATTTCTCTGCTTTGACAATTAACATGAATATAACTATTTTTGGATTAAAATAGGCCTATATTTAATTAAAAATTACACAAGTCCGGAGTGTTGTTAATTACCCTTTGAAATTTTTTAAGTAATGCTGTTCACAGTAAATGAGTGCAGCATTAAGATTAGGTGGTTGATAAGTTCAACCGTGCGGTGTTGAGTAAATGCGCAAGAGATAAGATAGGTGTTAAATTGTCAGGAATTTTACAAACTAAACTTTTGAATTTAACCGCAGTGCAGTTAGGTTAGAATCTAAATTAAATTTCAAGCCACATATCACTATAAAAAGAATATTTTTTACGCTAGAGTAGCAGATTTCACTCTTCTTAAGTATGACTAAAGCAATAATGATAAACAAATAAATAAATAAATAATGAAATGCTTTACTGGAAACAAGCTTCACAAATCTTAGAAATCTCTCTCTCATATATCAGAAATGCATATAAGCCCTAATATTTTATTTAAATCCAAATCAAATATTTCAGACTCATTGTCTCAATAAATCAGAATATCGGCAAAAAATTCATGTTGATGGACTGGAAATGGAAGCTTTGGAAAAAATATTTTCTTTTATGAATAATGAGGCTCGAATGATGATATTTAAAAACAAATTTATCCATATCTATGCAGGATGTAAAAAAACAATTACAAGTGATTTTTAAAGATAGATATGAGTGGAAAGAGATGAAAAATGAAATCTAGCTTTTTTTTAAATTGGAAAATATCAGTCATCAGTTTGTGTCAACAAAACTCGGAAATTGAAAAAAATTTTCTAGAATATATTAGAATTGATAAGTTTTTAGTTAATGAAAGAATATATCAAACCACTGATCTCGCAATTTTTAGATTTTTCATATTATTCAAATATCTTGTTCCTTGCTAGAGATCTGGTTTTACATGCCAAAGGTCAGTGGTTCGCTTCTCGTCCTAAGCGAGAAAAATTTATTTAAATTATATTAGCTACCAACTAACTTAAATAAATAAGAACGGAATCTAAAAGCCGAAAAAGACAAAATAAAAATATTCAAATTTTATTTTTTTAAGTCTTTTTCGGCATCTGAGACCATTTAGACTCCGTCCTTATTTATTTATACCAATTGGTAGCCAATACAATATAAATAAATTTTTTTCGCTTAGGACGGGAAGCGAACCACTGACCTTTGGTACGTGAAGCCAGACCTCTAGCTCTACACCAAGGGACAGGGCTATATTCAAATTTAAGTTACAGCCTTTGAGGCGGTAGAGGTATTGTAAGTAGGATGTGGGTTAGAAAGGAAATTTTAAATTTCTTTATAATTAGATATAGTTTTGTAGACAAAAAAATGTAACTGGCTGGATAAGATCATAAATAAAACAGCTAATAGTGAATAGTTTTAAAAAAGTTTATATGGCATAAGATGCCGAAATAATTTTTTTTTTTTAATGAAATAAATAAAAGAATCAGGAATTTTTATTTAAAAATGACACTGAATTCATTTAATAAAATTAAGTTAAATTAAAAAAAAATAACTAACAGAAATGAGTTTATGCAGTTTTTCTATCGGACCGAAAATAGTTTTTATTTTTCCCTTTGATTGTGCTTTATAGATATAAAAACAATATTCCTAACAAAAATAGCTATAATATAAACAAAGAGATATCATTTTAGAGAAATTTCCAATAAAGTATTTTTCTCTTTTTAAAAAAAAATTAATAAAGTTTAAATAATTTAATGAATTAAACTTTATATAAATTTAATTAAATAAGTAATTGTAAAAAAAATAATGAAAATAATGATTAAATATTAAGATAGTAGTAGACAAAAGTAAAATATAAAAAAAAAGTAAATGGGGATATAAATAAACAAAATATTGTTCCATAGGAAATGAAAAATCCCAAGAAAGAAAACAAAACAAAAGAATACATGAGCTTGAAATTTTGCTTATTAATAAAGAACACGAATTTTCATGGAAATGTAGTTTGGTTGAAAAAGTTTTGTTTTCCTTTTTTTCTTTTTTTTTTTTTTTTTTGTCTCTTTGGCATTTGAGGACATATAGACTTTAAACAATTATAATTAGATTATATTCAATACTTGTTAGCCAGACATTTATTTACACCATTTGATATCCAATTGATTTAAATAAATTTTCGTCGGGCCTCCTGGGATCCAAACCCACACCTCTTGACCTTGAAGATTATCCATACTGACAATATTAATATTTTTAATCTCTAGGCTACTGAGGGGGGGGGGGGGGGGTTAATATTAAAATCAAAATTTTAAAATTGAAAGAATTATAATTAAAAAAAGAAATTGTGAAAACAAAAGATTACCTATTGTTTTTTTTTTTACTTAATGTTTTTGTAGCAATAGATGAATCATCCCCCAAAGAATTTTTAAAATTCAATAATAATCAAGATTTCGAATTGTTTTAAATAAATTTTTATCAGATTGACTGGAAGGCCGAAACCACATTCCCTTGCCTGACTGTTAAAGTTAAAAATGTCAGCTCTTGGGTTAGTGGTATTTGTCCTTTTTATTTTGTAGCCGTGCTTTGAGATTTATTGGGGAATCGAAAAATCCAGTAGCAAAGTGTTTGTCAAACTTTGTTCATTCGCCCCCCTCCCCCCCTTTTAATGTGAAGCCCGCCCCTCACAGACAAAGAGTACGGGAAAATTTCAAAAAATTTTTAAATTTTGTCTTATAAGTTTTTTTTTTTATAATAATATAAATTTGGCCAACGGCCTTTGCTATATTATTCCTTTGAATGATGTTAAATTGAAACAAATTTATCTGAAATCAAAATCCAACTCAATCCGACTTTGAATGAATGAATTAAAAACAAAAAGATTAGAGATTAATATTTTCTTAATAATTGATATCAAAAAACAATTTCTTCTTTAGAAAAGTTAATTCATTGACAAAGCCAATAAATAGAAAGTTAACCTCCAGAAAGTTGAATAAGCTAAAAATTCATATAAAATGAGTTGAGATGCCAATCCTTCTCAGGATAACAAAAAAATAATAAATTTTCTCACATGTAATATTTATATTTATTAAAAAAACATTAAAAAGATTTTTTTTTAATAAATAGGTTCAGAATAATCACACAAGGTCTCTCTCTCACTTACAAAGAATCACTTCCCCATTCTGCACCTGTCTTATCTTCATTATCAGGGACCTACACTTCATTTTAATTCTAATACGATACTTGTGTTTCTTGTTCATATTCCCATTGGCTGCTTTATCTACATATTAATAAGAATTGTGAACCAAGAGGCTGGGTAGATGAACGGACATTTTTTGTAATTATTTTAGTTTGCAACTATTATTATAGATTTTATGTATTTTTAATTTTAGTAAGCTTGTATTAATTTTTGTTTATATAATTTTGATATTTTGCCGACCCATTTGAGGAACTCTCGCGGCACAAACTTTAGGAAACACAAATTTAATATAAAAACATATTTTAAAAAAAATGCGATTTCACCTCCCCCCCCCCTGTGGAGATGAGTTCCACAGATTGAGAATTGCACTGTATTAACGCGTTAGTCGTTTGGGTTGCCTAAACTTTCAATCATGAACTAATCTTAGCTATCGATGTGACATGATAATTTTTGCACCTGCACACATTCGTCCGAAAAGAACAGAAATAACCCTTGGTTACCATCTCTGTATTTATCGTTGCTTTCCATAGTCAAAGTAGAGGTATGAGCGTTCCAGTTTATTTCAAGGAACCCTAAGCTAGAGCGACGCATTTTTTTAAATAAATTTTATTAATTGAATATAATTAATTTTGTGGGATCATACAGTTGGTATTCATGATATTATTTTAATATATTAGCCATTACTTCATATAAATATCATTAGGGATCCCAAGGGATGTGAATATATATATAATATCTTAAATATAAAGTATTTTTTTAAATGTTTCTGTTTAAAAGGTCAGTCACATAAACACCTATATAAACAAATGGAAAGAAAGAGAAAAATTGAAATATCCTAATATTTTATTTATTTTGACTCTGTGTATTTGATCTTAAA
>JAAAKE020118151.1:0-15773 GCA_010014785.2 Anisolabis maritima | reverse complement strand
CACAGTCAAAGAGGACCAATAAGGAATACGTTGATGAACAGTTCTTGAACATCTTTTTTTATATTATATATACTAAATTACGTAGTACGTGGATGGTGACCACGAGTTACCCTAGCTAAGTCTGCCATTTCTTCTCCCCCTTCACCCTCAACGGCGGGTCGGCTTACTTTTCTTCTCGATCAAATCTAAATATTCCTATAGCGGATCTGATGATCCTATTTATAGAGAAATTAATAGAATAAATAAATTTTTATCTTCACTCCTACAAGAAAATTTTTTGCCCACACTTGGTGCATTATTTGAGAATTGTGGTATTTCTTAGCATCAAAAAGATTGCCGATTCCCAATCAATAATAAATTATTCAAGAGAGATCGTTATATGTGATGGAAATATTTTAAAATAAATTTCTTTCGCTTTCTTATTAAATTCACATTTGGAGATAAGTCGTTCTTAAGAATGAATTCCTTTAAAGAAAGTATTTAATTGGTAATATCTATTTCTCTGGACAAAGAAGGAAGGAATTAAAATTTTAAGATTAGAAAGACCCATAAAATATTTGTTTTTTTTTTCATAAGATAATATTATCTTCAAAATCCAAGTCTTAAAACCTACAAGCTGTCAATATCAGAAGTATTTCTCTGTTTCTTAATATTAAATTCACCTACACACTCATAAAAAAAAAAAAAAACGTTTATCGTTTAATTCCTAAAATTAGCATGTATATGATGTATAAACTGTATTAAGGTGTGTCCAAATATTTTTGATACGGATAGATTTGCCGATTCATTTAACGCCAGATTAATCTTTATTTGAATAAAAAAAAAAAAAGAAAAAGAATTTGAAACAAATTCAGTAATTTATTTTAAACCTTGGATATCAAATAAACAGAGAAACACCCGCCCCCTCCCCCTTACTTTTTTATTCTCAAGTGAATTTCTTCCAATGATTAGAGACGAAACAAAAATACCCGAGGGATTAAATTAAAGTTGCAAAGGAATCTTTGAAGCCGATGTACCTGGCATCTATGATAGCTAGAAATTAATTCTTCCTGTTTCTTCTGATCAGTTAAATATATATTCTTCTGAGTTTGGTTGATAGGCATCATCAGGGAGTTTTAGGTTTGTCTGGCAAGATTCCAGGCAAAGTTACAAATTAAAAGATTTTCAAACAAAGACATCTTTCAATATTTTACTAAAATAAAATGAAGTTTTAAAGATATTCTATTGTTAGATTTAATCAGAACCAACTATAACCGACTGGATAAATTTTTTTTTAGTCTTAAAACTCCTGCCCCAAGTCCGGTTTGTCCTTTCTGGACGACCCTGGACATAATTTAATTTAGATGCTTGAATTTTCTAACGTAATTTAGTCAAATAAATATTTTTTTTTATTTTTAATATTTTTATAATCCATGAATTATTTTTTATCCGGCTCAGGTACTCTAGGTTTCTTTCATTTAAAACACTAAAAATTTTAAAATTTCAAATAACAAAGTATAGAAGACCACTAAAAATATCGAAATATTTTTTTGAATTTTTTTTTACCAAATTTGATATTTAAATTAAGAATAACAATAATGCAAAAATGAATCGATTTTAATATCATTCCATTTAATTAATAAATAAAGAATATTTTCAATTTAATTGTGGTTTTTTACAACGTTTCGTTACTCATTCTTCTTCAGATACAAATCACAATCTCTCTATGTAATACTCTATTTCTGAAGAAGGCTTTAGAATGAGTAACAAAACCAAAACGATGTATTTCATATAAGGAAACCACAATTAAATTAACAATTTCTTATACAAATCATAAAGAGTTTTACATATATAGAGATCTTTGATGGACTGTGTTTTGTATCTGAAGAAGGTCATAGAATGAGTAGCTGAAATTTTGTATTTAATACAAATAAACCACAGTTAAAAAGAATTTATTAAAGATAAAAAATGTGAAAGCTTCAATTTTTTCAAATTCTGATTATGTGATAAATTTTATATCAACAATTTTAATTAATTAATTAATTTCAATTACGCTATCTGTTATTATGTACCTTTTATTTATTTATTTATTAATAATTGGCATGGAAAACTTGAAAATAATTAAATCTTAGATGAAATAAATTTTAACGCTATTTTTTATCTCAAAAATAATTAAAACACACTTATTTCGATTATATATATATAAAATTCACTCCCGTTTTATTTTATTCAATTTTTTGAAAAGCGTAGTTTATGAAAATTCTCTAATAAATAAATAAATAAATAAATAAATATGGAGATAAATGGGTGAGTATTTCGTAATGTGTAATGTGAGTGTATTGTAATGTGTAATACCTGAAGAGACAGGAGACTGGAAACGGGGACAGGGGACCTGGGACTCGAATTTTACCGGAGTGGGGCGGAAGGAGTTGCTCTAGGGCCACCGGCCCCTGAGCCAGTCAGAAATATTTTTCGAACTGAGTCGAGTTGATTTTTTGTTGCCTTTTGCTCACAATGGACAATGCTCATAGGACGCTTTTGATTTTTTTATTAATTAACTTCCAAGAATAGCTGGCCTCCAACAATATATTCATACCAACGAATCACTAACAATTATGGCACATTCTGAATTTCCAAAGGTTTAATCTCCATTACTACTGAAAATTAAAATGATTTAAAAAAAAAAGTATGATTTTTTTTGACGGAGGGCATCTTCAATCAAAAATATTTACAAATTAATGGCAAAGTATAATAAAATTTCTATAGAACGAATGAATATTTTAAGCAAGAGACACAAAAATGTGAATATATCTCTTTTGAAAACGTCAACTAGGGAATTATTTATTACAAGCTTCAGGGGGGGTATCTCCCTTGGACCTCCCCCTCTAAAAGATATTCAAACCACACTCAAATTAAACCATAATAATTTTCGGGAATGTCCTCCTGCATAATAAATAATAAATATTGTCTACTCAGATGGTTTTTTCAACCTACGTATTTGCATTATTATTATTATTTATCGATTCTTAATATCAATTTACTAATATCTGATATATTATATATAATAAAGAAAATGTTAATATTTTGGTCTAGTAATAGGGATGAAATAAATTCCTGAGAAGTTTTAACAATCGTAAAAAAATTTTACATATGCGGTTAAAGTTGTCAAAATATATTAATAAATATGTATACTTCCAATAATAAATAAAGTACATTTTCGGTTTAATTGTTGTTTATTTAGGCCTGTGTGCAAGTTATTTTCGGGAGTCAAACAAGCATTTTCATTTGACTTTTTTATAGAGAGATATTTATTTTTATATTTATAACATATGATATCGTTTAGGTCTATTTGAATTTATTTTATATAATATCAAAAAAGAAGAAAAATTTTTATCGATATCACTATATGAACATATATAGTTGAAAAACTCAAAGAACACACTTTAGGCTCAATTTAGGGGGAGAGGAGATGAGGCGCGAATTTCTTCCCGATTGTTGGCGCATGCGCAACGAGTTTTCTTCTTTACATTTTTTAGCTAGACCTCTGATATTTCTTTTTTTTTTTTTTCCATTGAAACAAATAAAATAAAATTAAAAAACTCTCTCAATTATTCGCATTTTGCTTTGTTTTAAATTTTTTCATACAAAAAGTCACGATTTAGATATGCATAGTTTTCTCAATCTCCTATGTAAATCAAGTATAGGTGTATTATTTATTATGTTCACAATAATGATTGAAGTATATTTTATTAAAATAAAATGCACGAAAACAAACCCCCTCCATTTTGGGAATTAAACCTGAGATTTTTAGGTTTCCGATCTAGTGTTTTAGGAGATTTTTTCTTGCATCCAAATTTAATAAAATAAATAAATACTTCTGTCTAATGATTGCTTTTGCAGGGAGAATTTAAGGGTAAAATAAACTAAACAATACTATACGAAGCCAATAAAGCAATATTTAGTCATTTAATTAATTATTTATAAAATGAAAAAAATTGCCGAACCTGGATTTCTTAGGTTCGCATCCTATTGATTAAAATTTTTTTCCAGTTTTTCTCAGTTTATAAATAATTAATTAAATATTTTAAAAATTTTCAACTTAAAAGGAATTTTCTAAAGAAATTCAAACCTTTAAAAAAATTTTAATTAATCCATATATTTCATATTTATTAAATAATATTATCGTGGATTAAAATAATTTTAATATTAATAATAATTAAGAGCGCAAACAATTCTAATTAAATTTAATAATTTCGTTTTCAAATGATATTTTAGTGAATTAATTAATTAAATTTAGTAGCTAATTAAATAAACAAATAATTAAGAGAAATATAATATAATTAAATTAAATTATTTTAATTAAAATAATTTATTAGTGTCTCTATTATTTAATTAACATTTTTAATTATTATTAATACTTATGATAGAATATATAAGAATCATAAAAATTTTAAAAATCTTCTTTTCACCCCAAATTTTTAATAATTCTACAAACTAAAAATAAAAATATCATAATTTTTCCATTCTATGGTTTATGAGTAGTTAATTATTAGGTGTCAAATGGCAAAATATGCTCTCCGCGTGTAATTCGAAATTTACGACCAGTGAATAAAGAAATATATAAAAAAAAAATTAAATTTGCAGAAAATTAACTGATTTTATTTCAATAGATGTTTGAGCATGTGTGTGTGTTTGTGTTATGAAAATCTCTTAAAAACTACTGAAAAAATATAAGATTGTGATTCATTATCAAAACCAGAAATAAGTCAGGTTTCAAAGACATTGGACGAAATAAAGTCAAATTGATCATCAGCCAATGAATCTTGAATTTCAGCCTGCAGGGAATGAAATTAGAATATTTGTTGGGAAAGTGTAGCAGATGAATTAATCTAGGTGACACTCTTAGAAGAAGGAAATGCTATTATTTCCTTCTTATAATATATGGTGCTATATTGGCTCATTGAAAATGTATCATTAATAATAAATTAATAACTGATAGGCACTCTTAGTAGAGATTTCTTTAAATTCATATTATTTTCTCTTATCCATTATATATATAATATATAGTGAGAAAGTATTGTGACCGAAAAAAAAATTGAAGTCGAGATTTCAAAGGAAATACACGTTTTGAGGTCTAAAAAATGAGTCTCGCAAAATGGTCTCTCTCTCTTAGATTTAGTTAACCCGATTTAGATTTAGATCCTATTTCTGAAGTCCAAATTCGAATTTAAGGTCACGATCCGAGGTTTAATCTCTGATTCCGAAGATTTTGTCCCGCATACCTTATTATAGGAAAGTAATAAACGTTTAGTCTTACAAAAGTCCAGGAGAAGAAGGGCAAAAATAAAAAATAGTAAAATTCTAAGACAAACAATTTATCTTTCTACATGAGTTTCTACATATATAATATATTTTATAAAAAAAAAATTTGCAATAAATAATTTACATGCGTTTTGTTGCAAAGCAGTTAGTAAAAAAACCGTCCACCAACACGAAGAACTAACGACCCTAAGTGTTTGTTAGTAAATACTTCATTTGAACAGGTAAAAGATGGGTAGCTGAAAGATGCAATCGAGAAAGAAGGATATTAATTATATTATAAATATATGTAGAAACAGAAATTTTTATCTTAGAATTTAATATGAAAAATTATTTTTTAAAGAAAATTTAATAAATTTCATTGAATAATAATTTAGTATAATAAAACGTCTAACTTGAGTGTAAAAAAAAATTTTCGATTTGAAAATTACAAAAGGATTTCTTATATTCAAATGATTTTTTAACACATTGGCCGAAAGACTTTTTTAATTAAAAAATATAAAATTCCCCAAATCACTTATTATATTCGTTTGTATTTAAATAAGAAAGGCGCCTTAACGTAGATTGTATATTCTTGGATTTATGATTATATTATTCAAATTTGAAAGAAAAATTAATTCTTTGCCAATTTTACTGATATTTCAAGCGAATCAAAAATAAATTGGAAATTTTTTTTTTCTTAAAAATTGTAAAATTTTCTATTTTTCACATTATAATCCAGAAGATTTATTTTTCTTTTTAAAATTTAATCGCTTTTTTTGGTAATAAATTTTTGACATGAATATACTTTTTAAAAATTTTAATTTATTTATAGCGAAATTTTGATTTTCTTTTTTATTAAAACTCTCTCTAGAATATAATAATTTAATGTCCGGATAGTTTCATCGCAGTAAAATTTTTCTCAGGCTTTCTTTTATTGATGCTTAAAACTTGACATTCATATTCGATTATTTATTTGTTATCTTGCAAAGAAATTTGAGTACCGATATTTAAAAGAATTTACTAAATTATTAAAAAAAAATTTTTTGTAAATCATAAAAAGAAAATTTTTTGATAAAGAAATCACAATCTTGTGAACTGGTGCGAAATTATCATAGTAAATATACTCAGAGGCTCATACCTAGAGAGTAGGTGGATAACGAACACGATTTACCCGACATTTTTATTAAATGACAATCTTTTTTATATTTTTTTAATCCTCAAACCGTACTTGTGGCAATTTCGAATCGCTTCAAAGCAAATCACGCATGCGCAGTTGTTAAATGTCATTAGAAAATGTCAAATGCGAATGCCCCAGAGTGAATGACACATGCGCATTTGTTTATTTCTAATGAGATTTAACAACTGCACATCGGTGATTTGCTTTGTCCTGCTCCAACCCTTAAAAAATAAAGGAAAAAATTAAATATAATTATTTGGACTTTAAATAAAATAAATTTCTAAAACAAAGGTATCCGACTCGCAGGCTATTGCCTTACAAGCATATTAAACAGTTCACAAAAAAAGCTGAATTAATTAAAAAAATATTTAAATTCAAATAAAATATATTTTAAAATATTTAAGGCTTTTAAAAACGGAAAATTATATATATATATCATCTCTTAAAGTACTTCTTTCAAAGCAAAAAATTCCTTCGAGAACCGAATTCGGCCATTTTTACATCCCTATTATAGAAGAATAACTAAAAATATTTATATTTATTTATATACGCTGGAGTCTACTCTCATTATTCTCTTTTTAAATCCAAGTGAATGCCACTTCTAAATATTAAAAAAAAAAAAAATAATACAAATTCCTATACTTGAGACATATTTAATTTTTCTTTATTATTTATATAAAAAAATTCTTTACTTTTATTTAAAAATGAAATACACCTGATTAAGCTATCATCTGAAAGGTTATCTTCAAATTATCTTAAGGTTCCTCGAAATAAATTATAATAATAATAATAAATAATTCAAACTTTAACAAACTATAAAATTTAGTTTTATATTTCTAAACAAAAAAATTTTATCTGCCGATCTCTTTCTTGAACATGTTATACCATTTGAAGATAAAAATATTCGAAAGGCCAGATCATAGAGTTCCAAGCCGAAAAATATCAAAAAGAAGAACCGAATATAATCAAATTATTTAATTATTTTCATTTCTGAAATAATAAAATATTAAAAATTTAAAAAAAAATTTTTGAGAAGAGAGAAGAATTTTGATTTTTTAAAATAAATTGTATATATCAAAAGTTAAGAAGGTATATAAAATAAATCCTTAAAATGGAGTATAATGCTTAAGCATAGATACGTGAGTTCGATTTTCGTGATATCCAAATCACTTTTATAGAGTTTAAGATAATTTAATAATTATATAATATGTATAAAAGTTTTATCTTCAAATCCAATCTTAATCATTTTTTTTTCTAATTTCTTTTTTTTTTTTAAAGACTAACATAAAAGTAAATAATATAACTTTTTTTTGGGGATTTCTAAACAGTTGCAAGGTTAAAAAAAACCGCGCTTTTGTATTTTTACCTTCAAATTATTTTTATAAATTAAATGACATTCAGGGGTCAGTAGGTGAATGACGACAAAGAGTTACCCGAGCTAATACTGGAATTTCTTTCATCTCCTTCTTCATTAGATCTATACGAAAAGCCTTTTCACGTAGCCTTAATGACTGAAGATGAATAAATAAAATTTGTTCAAATCGTCTAAATTGGGAATTTTTATTGGTGAAAAAACCTCCTTGGCTGCATCTTCACAATCCAGTACTATGTATTCGATTGTTAAAGATTAATATAGTGGTATATAATTCTGTAAAAATTGTTTATAAAATTATTTATTTGTTCTGATAAAAAATAGATTTTTGTTTAATGTTGTTGAATCTATCTTTTATCAGAACAAACAACTAATTTTATAAACAATTTTTACAGAATTATATACCACTATATTCATATTTAATTGAATACATAGTCATGAAAATATTAAGATTATGTATATACCGAGAGGCTCAACTTTCTTCCATCAGAAATTTCGACTGAAGATGATAAATAAATTTTATCCGAAACGTCTCGTTTTTTTCACGTGGCTAGAGTGGCTCTTATTTGGCTGCCTGTGCCTATTTCCTCTTCACCGCATCGAAAAATCTTAACTTTACTAAGATTTTTTTAAATTAAAGTTTCCCTTGAATTGTAATTGGGAATAATTGGAGTAGGACGTTTATATATTTAATGATAAAAATATAGACTCATATCCGTCCTTTTTGTATATAGCATACACGTTCGTTTCTGAATAGCTTGTTCCCGTACCATCTAAGCAAAATGACGGATATGAGTGTACAATATATTTTCATTATTAAAATAAAATTTTTCTTACGTACCTAATTCGAAGATTCTTAATTAAACAGTAAAGAAAAATGTTAACTAAAATTTTCCCTAAGATAAAATTTATTTTTGTTAGTAGCGTTTCTGAATACCATAGAAAATGCGTGGGATTTTCTTTTGAAACTGACTGTACATTGCTAGAAAAAAGGAGATGCTTTTATTCTATAGAGCCATCAAGCTATATTAATACGAATATTCACTAGTCAAAAAGAGAAGATTCTTTGCTATTTCATTTATTAATACTAAGGAAACAAAGCAACATTTCGACCCAGGCCTGGGTCATCTTTATTACAAATGGATGGAGTTGCATCACCAATAAATTTGCATTCCACTGATTAGATCTTGAATGTAAATGTATTGGAGATAACTTAAGAAAAAAAAACTATTAGGCCTTCCAAAATTTTAAAGAAGAAAATAATATAAATGAAGGCACATTAGGGTGTCACTTTTTTCAAATTTTATTTTTCCTTTTTGGAACTATACTGATTTCGTTCTATTGCATTTGTATGTAATTTTCAAGTCAATAAAATAATATTAACCCCGGGCGAGAACCGATCTAAATTTGTTCTATTGTTTCTTCTATTTATTTCTATCAATTAAGCCGTGCCGTCTTAAAATAATTGACGAAATACTAAATTTATACAATAAACTCAAAATCTGAAACTTTAACTCCAAGTCTGCATGGGTTATCCTACTTCAATTTAGTAAAAAAAAAAAATCGAAAATTTTAAAAATTTTCACTCCCCACTTCAGGGGCAACTTGGCAAGGGTTAATACTATTTTATTGACAGATGTTACCTACACATACAATTGAACGAAATTAGCATTGATCCTGAAAATTAAGTGGCATTGAAATTTTCTTTTTTGTTTTTAATAAATTAAATTTTTAAATTAATATTTGACCACTATGAGGGACTTATTTAATAAACGAAATTTTCTTTTCTCTTTGCATAAATCTTTTTATTGTTTAAATTTATTTTATTAATTTATTTAATTTTTCAAATAAAAATATATTAATAAAAGTGAATTTAGCGAATGGATGGATTGACGTGTTTTCAATCTCCATAACGAATTGAGTTTTTGTGCCTGTTTACTGGGGAGAGATTCTTACTTATTTGAATACTGAAATCCACTGGTTTAATCCGCCTAATTACTTGTCGCATTATATTATATTATTATATTAATCTTATAATTATTAAAAACTAATAGAAAAATACATAAAATTTTTTGTTTATTTTCTATAAAATTTACGAACCTCTTTGGATCTAATGATTGATGATTTGTTCAAAAAAAAAATGAATTTTGAAAGCTGCCCTTTTGTTTGGGAACACTAATTTACTGATTATTAAAAACCAATATTTGTTTTGTTTAAAATTTTAAAAAATAAATATTGATTTTGAATAATCAGTAAATCAGGCAGGATAAGCAAGCTTCAAATAATTATTTTTTTTTTTTTTTCGTTTTGACGGATCGAAATATTTTTTTAAATATGTGATTTGAGTTAGAAGAGAAAATTTTAAGCAACGGAATGCCGACAGAAAAATTTTATATCATAACAATTTCTATCTATGAGAAAAGAAATAAAAAAAAAAAAAAAAAAAAGATAAAGATATATATCTAAATATCTATGAAGTGAATTTTTATTTTAATATTATAAAATATTAATTTTTTATTGAAATTTCTTAGGAGGAAAGAGAGAGAGAGAGAGGTTCCTTTATTCAAAACATGTTTTATAAATATGCTACATGATGCAAACGATTTTTCGTGGCTTCATTGGTCGGGGAATTTTTTCTCAAATTGCCTCTTAGCAAAAATACTTGCGATACTATTGGGAGGGAGCACTTAGATTATAAAAACCCCTCTGGCCAAAGCCAGTTTACAAAATTTAGACCAATACTCTGATAAAGCTTTAAAATTATATTTGTGGACTAAAGAAAATATTCATGCAAAATTATTCTCTAACCTCGGGCAAAAAAAAATTTGAATAATATCTCAAGAGGTTCGAGCGTTCCAAATCTTTATATCATTATAATAATATTATATATTAAATAAATAATATAAAACGTATAACAAATTCCTTTTGTCAGGTCCTTAAAAAATTATTTAATAAGAAGAAAAATAATAATAAAAAAATTATTTTTTCTCAACTTTAATATATTATCTTTAAAAATAATTTTTTTCTTTTGTTTTTGTTAATAATATAGAATTAATTTAATACTCAAAATTTTTTAGCAGATGCGTAGTTTGAAAGGCAAGTACTTAATTTAAATAAAAAATAAAATAGGGAAAAATGAAAAACATTTTTTTAATAATCATATATGTATGATATAAATAAACGTTATTTAAATTTTAATAAAAAGTATTTCTACTCACTCTTAGTAAAATAATCATCAAGGCCCTTTTATCAACCAAAATTTCAAATGAATAGACTCTTCTATCCCCCTCAAAAATAATTGAACAACCTGTACCTTTTGTTTTGTATTAATGGATAATTTATAAGACCTACATGAAATTCAAAATGATCAAATTTCATAAAAATTTTACCAAATTTATTATTTTCGGGTTTCATCCATAAAGACAAAACAAAAGATAGAGGTTGTTCAATTACTTTTGAGGGGGATAGAAATTTAAGCTTTCTAACCCGACCCAATCTCTAAACCGTAAGTGAGAAGGTGAGAGAGGCCTATAATGGTTTATTATTTCTTTTCTTTTCTTTTCTTTTTTTTTTTTTAACAAATTAGGTTTTATAATCAAATTTAGCATTTTATTTTAATCTTTTTGTTGAAATATGGTTTTATACTCATCATGTGAAAAGACTTCAATAGGGTTCTTAACATCGTGGGGATCAAACCACATTTCATAAGGTTAAAATAAAGTGACTTGTTTATGGAACCCGGCGTAAGAACTTTTAAATCAAAATTTAAATATTTTTGTATATAAATACAAGTGGATGATCGTGGTTATATCGCCCCTTTCGGCTTAGAAATTTGAAGAAATAATTGCGTTAAAATAATAGAAAATTAATAAAAATTTAGATAAAGTTTTAAATTTTCAAACTTTAACATCCTCTAATATATAATCTAATAATTAATATTAAAATTATTTTTTTTTCTTTTTTTTTTATTTAACTATAAAAAAATATATAATAAATAAATAATGGTTTATTTGTATAAAAATACAAAGTTTCGGACTCCCATTCCGTGGTCTTCTTCAGAACTTCCAGATTGTGGATCTCTAGATGTAAAATTCTTTTAGATTAGGATCTAAAGAAGGCTACAGAATAATCGTCCACATTTGTATTTTTATATAAATAAACCAGTCAAATAGAAAATATTTTTGATTTATCAATGATAATATAAATCCAATACTGAATTTTCTTGAAAATTCCCCCAGAAATAAAAAATTACCTGTTCCGAAAAAGTATTTACATATTTTTATAAATTTTGGTGCGCGTATTTTGAAATTTTTTGTGCTCTAAGAATAATATAGAATTGAATATTATGACTAAAATAAAAACTCGATGGAATGTTTACTAAATGCATTGACGGCTAATATAAATATATATAAAATTTTTCAAATTTCATAAAAGAATATATGTATATATACCTTTTGAAAAATTTATATTTTATTACTACTTCTAATAAAAAGTCAAGTTTATTTTTAGAAATAAAATTATGTTTTTGTTATATTAACTTTTATATATAACTAGGTAATTAAATTTAATTTCGAGCAAATAAATAAATTATCTAGTTAAATAGAATATTTTGCCAGGGCGATTTGATTTGATTTTTCATTCCCATAAAATTTTTCTCACATGGAACAAACCCTAACCTAACGAGCCCCTCTTAATGGATTTCGGATTTAACGTCCCGAACAAAACAAAAGCATCTCTTTTGGATTCTTTTTTTTATTACTATTATTATTTATTAATTATTGCTCTTTGTTTTAATTTAATTTTAATGCAAATTTATTTTGAGTAAAATAATTAAGTAATAAGGGAAAAATTTGCTTTATTAAAATAATAATATTGTATGAAGAGTCATGGTCAACCTTTGATTTCTTTATTACTTTTTTTAAACCTGAAAGCTTTCAGAAATTTAAAAAACACAAAACACGGAGGGAGGATTTTTGAAACTCACCATATATTTGCATTTAAATACAAATATTAAAAATCCTAAAAATTTTTTGGATTTTATATACTTAATAAACTTTTATAGGCAAATTTTTCTGTATTTACATTTCTCTCAGTATATTCAGAATATTTTTACTTGCATAAAAATAAAATAGCAAATTTTTTAATACCGTATCATAAATATTTGAAATAGATTTGAAATATTATCCGTCGCGAAATAATAGGTACAAAGTTTCATTTTAATTGATAATTATGAGAACATTACATCCATAAATAGTAAATTTCATAATGATTAAAACATTATTTTTGGTTTTCTTATAACTCTCCCAATTATCTATTAAGATGAAATTTGTCCTGTCCTTTGGTGCAGAGGTAGAGGTCTTGCCTCACGTGCCAAAGGTGCCAAAGAATTGCTTCCCATCTTGAGCGACAAAAAATTATCTGTATTATACTGACTACCAATTAATATAAACAAATAAGGACGAAGTCTAAATGGCATCAGATGCCGAAAAAGACTTAAAAAAATGATGTAATTGTCTTTTGGGTGGGAGAGTAAATTTTTTGGATAATAGTAAAATCTTTTTCAATCCTATTTTATATGTTTATAAATTCAACTCGCAATAATAAAACAAAATTAAATTTTATATTTTGTTGTAATAATCTTTTAATTTGAAGTCCAAAATGTATTTTCATTATAATCTTCCTCTAATTAGAATTTTAGGTTCTTTTTCTAAATAGAAACAAATTTAGTAAAATTTGAGAATAATAGACAGTAACGTGACATGATTTTTTTCAGAGGCAATTGGATCAATTTGACCCAATTGGGCTCGCGCTGAGAAAGGCCCGGTGAATCGTAATTACTAATAATTTTACAAGCAGAAAGCACGAAATTTTTTGTTTAACCGTGTTTTAAAAAATATTTTTTTTTTTTTTAATTATAAAATCTTAATAAACATCGCAAACATTAACTTTCATAACTTATGCATTTTCTCTAAGGCACACAGGTCTACTTAAATTTTACCCTGCGTGTTTAAAAGAAGATGCACTAGGATTGCACGAAAGCTTATTTTTGCCTTAATAATATGTTATGTAAATAAATAACTTTGAACAATTATAGAATTCCTTATAAATATTTGGAGACCTCCAGATAAATTCTTTAAAAAAAACTTCTAAATAATTCTCGTTTTAATTTTATCTATATATACTATTAGTATTAAATTTGAATAAATAAACTGATTCTGTAATTTGAAAAATACATAATATTCATTTTCTAATTAATAATAATTATGTTTAGAAATTTGAAGATTATTCCCTAATGGCTGGGTGAAGTTAATTTAATGTTAATATTCGAGCACAAGGTCATTTGGGCGCACAAAAACAACGTCTGGCTTAGATTTTATTTTATTTTTTTTTTTCATTTTTCTAGCTTGCTGAGCTTAAAAAATTTCCCCTAAGAATCTGTCCATTAAAAAAATTCGATACGTTTAAGAAAAAAAAAAAATACATTCCTTTGAATAGAAATAATTTAGGGAAAAAAAAGGTTAGATATTTATATATGGAATCTGTTTAAAATTTTTAATATAAAAGGAACAATAATTAATTTAAAAAAAATTTTTTATCGACATAAGTAAAAGAACTTAAAAATTTAATAAATATTCTTATTCCAATTAGAGATAAATTTTTTATAATTATAATTTATTATGAAAATGACCATGATAGTAATTTTATCATTTATGCAAAGATAAACTTTCACAATTGAATACGAAAAAAAAAAATCAATATTTATTTTATAATTTCATAAATTTCTCTAGAATTTTTTAAATATTCATAAAAAAAAAGCAGAAAATTTTTTATAATAAGTCGGAAAGCATCACAAAAGACTAAAGAAACAGATAATTAACCAAGAAATAAATTTCCTCACTTCTTTTTTGATATCTAAACCAAAATTAATCAAAAACAAAAAAAAAAAAAAAAAATTGTTAATGTAATAAATTGAAAGCGGTTTGCTTTAAAAAAATTTTTTTAGAGAATAAGTTTAAGTTAATTAAATAGGGAAAAAATTTTCTCATTAAAGTTTTGGTATTTTTTTTTTTTTTTATTTCGTTTTCTAACAAAAACAAATGGGAACAAAAAAATCAACACCAAAATATTTCTAGAACAACTGGATACCAAATTTGGTCTCATTGTTTTGTTCATAAGAATTTCTTTATAAAAACAAGAGGACCTATCTGGTTTCTTTTGAAATTTTGAGTAGTAATTTATTTAAAAAAAAAAAAAATTAAAAATTCATTTATAGAAATGTTTCTATGGACCAGATTTGGATTTATATAATAAGTCTTGTCTCTCATTTTCATCTATTTTTCATATTTTTACTTATATTTGATCTCTTTTTTTTTACAATTTCCTTTGACGGTACATTTAAGTGTTTGTGAATTGGCCGGACAACTCTTAAAAAAATAAAACAACAAAATTTTTAAACAGATATACCAAGTTAAGAAAGAAAAATTTTGCACAACTGGGTCGGATATTTGGGGCGCCTAAAGCCCTAGGCTGAGGGTTTCTTTTTTAATTTCGCCATTGGGAGAGGTCCAGCAAAGTGTAAATTCTAATAAAAATCTTTTTCTGAGTATCTCCGATGTGAAGGGCAACTTATTCCCTTTAAAATTTTTCTCTTTATAAAAATTTCTAAATAAAAATTAAAAAGATCTACTCAAAAAATTTTGTTTCAGATCATTATACTTATTAAATTCTTATTTTATTATTATTATTATAACAATTAGGAAATTTTTTAACAGAATTATAATACATCTAATTAATAGGAAATTTATTTCCTTCCTAAAAAGGGATTTAAAAAAAAAATAAAATAATTCATTTTGACTGTAAAAATTGTAAACAAATAAATTACGTTTTTTTTTTAGAAAATATTTGATTTCGCACAAAATTTTCATTAATTTATGAAAAAATTTA
>JAAAKE020118140.1:0-10950 GCA_010014785.2 Anisolabis maritima | reverse complement strand
TGTCGTTTTTAGTTTGTTTCTTTTCTAAGTCTAGCGGAGTTTGGTCCTGTTCCTGTGCGGCGGGGTCGGGCGCGGGAGCGGCGGGGGCTGATATTATAATCAATATTTAGTTGAATTCATAATTCGATAGAGAATAAATGTGTCAAATTTAATTTTTGGATTTTGTTTGGTATTAGAGTTATTAATTAATTAAGAAAAAAAAGTGTGGTGATAGACCCACTGAGAGTTTTCTATGATAATTTATTTATGGTTGAATTGGGCATTTAATAGATAGTGGTTGTGTCAATTTTCGTTTATGGATTTTGTTTAATATTGGAGTTATTAATTAATTAAGAAAAAGTTCACATCAAAATAACAAATTTTGTTCCCTTTCGCAACGTTGCCAGCAAAGGTTTTTATTTAGTCTTTTCTTGGATCATATAGATTATTAAACGATATATATATATATTATTACTATACATATTATCCAGGCATATCTATTTATAACAATTGGTATCCAATTGTTTAAATAAATAAGAATAGGAATGAGAAGATGGAGTGTTTGAAGTTGTTTGGTAATGGAGATGAAGTCAGCAAATCGCTCAAACTGACACCCTTTTATTGTGCAAATAATTCGATGTTTATGACGCGCATCAACCTCAGTGTTAGGATGACGGAAGTGGGCTTTATCCAAAGTAAAGTGTTGTTTATTTGCATAAAGAATGCAAAAGAAGAGCCGTTTGAAGTTTTGTCTTATATACGAGGGTGGTCTGAAAAGTGAAGCAACTAACATAGAAGACAGTTTTTTTGAGTTTTTTAACTTTACTTTTCGACATAGTCTCTTTTTAGCTCGATACACTTGTTCCAACGATATTTGTTCCAACAATAATCCCATCAGTATAATTCGACGAATCAAATTCATCAAAATAATCGTTTGTTTCTGCAATCACTTCTTCATTTGATGAAAATCTTTTATCACCAAGCCAATTTTTCATGTTCGGAAACAAGAAAAAGTGGAGCTAATTCTGGACTATAAGGTGCATGAGGAAGAATTTTAATTCAACTAATTTTGCCGATGCAATTGCCACTGTGTGAGCCGGTGCATTATCGTGATTGAACAACACTTTTTTTCTAGCCAAATGCGGTCGTTTTGCCTTTAATTTTTTATTCAGCTAGTCCAATAGCGACGCATAATACACTCCTGTGATTATTTTGCCCTTTTGAAGATAATCTATAAAGATAACACCCCGAGCATCCCAAAACACAGTGGCCATAACCTTGAACTACTTTTGCTTTCTTCGGTGCACTGCAACCGGCTTCTAGCCATTGTTTTGATTGATTTTTTGTTTCGGGTGTATCCAAGTTTGGTCAACAGTAATAAATCGATGCAAAAATTTAGTACGATTACCCTTAAAAAGGCTCAAACAGTACTCAAAAGTGGTTACAGGAATTCGTTTCTGGTCCTCAGTTAGCAAACGCGGCACCCATCTTGCTGGCAGTTTTCTCAAATGGCAGTGTTCATGTAAGATATGGCCAACACGTTCTATTGATATGTCAATAGTGTCGGCTATCACACGCACCTTAAATCGACGATCGTTTAAAACGAGATCTCTGCCATCCCTCTATTAGTTATCTCACTTTTCAAACTGCCCTCGCATATATATATAGTCATCATAACACTAAAGTTGATGTCCGTCATAAACATCGAATTATTTGTGGAATAAATGGGTATCAGGTGAAGCGATACATTGCTTGCTTCATCTCCACTGATTTAAATAAATTTTCATCGGAATCCGAACCCACATCCCTTGGCTTTTAAGTTTATCAATATTGACAAAGTCAATAACTCTACTTATCGGTCACGGGGTGAGGGTGCAAAGAAGTTAAGAAAAAGTTTACTGATATAATAGATAATATTATATATTTCCATTGAATACGAAGAAATAATGAATTTCAAAAAAATTTTTAATAAGGTAGGAGAGTTTTTCACTTTTTTGTAAAAAAAAAAGATATGTATTAAAATGAATAATAAATAATAATGTACAATATATATTATTAAAATATTAATTAAAAGAAAAGCCTAAGTCATTATCATATCACCTTGAAGGTGGTATTGAAAAGTCATATTTAAATAAATGAATTAGAGCATAACAGTTCTGTTTTTTTATTGGACATCACTTTGATTTATTAATTCATTTTGACATTTTAGAATTTTAGAAATAGAAAGAAAATAAAACATTGTTTTTTATAATTATTAAAACATAGAATTTTTATTTTTAGATATAATTGTTAAAGTGTTAATTTATTTCTATATATATATACTATATACTTCTATATATACTAATTCTTCAACTTACAAACTTTAAACCAATCTCAAGAATATATTTCAGGTGACGTTTGTAAATTATTATTTTAATACAATCACTAATTACTATTCAAGTAATAAACTTTGGTGACAGCATTTAATTGTAGGATTTAGTGGATAAAAAGATAAAAATATAATACTTTCTTTTATTTTTCTGACTACTTTTGTATATATATCTATATATAAATATATACATTGTTTTAAAATATTTTATATTAGTTTAGAAGTGACATAATGGACAAAGATAATGGTTATAATGCATTCATCAAGGGTATCATTAATTGTATTAAATACCTGAAAAATGTGACAGGATGAGTTATCGAAACATTCTGTCTTGGTCGAAACATTGTATTTTATAAAAATAAATTCACACAATTTTAAAATGTATTATTATTATTTATTTAATAACTGTGAAAGTTTTAAAAGTGAAAATTTAAGTTTAATTTTATATTCTTAGTATTTTTTTTTAAATGAGTGTTAATTTAAATCCTTATATTTGTTATTATTGTCAAGTGAAGTGAAACCAAAGAACTTGAATTGTAACATTCTTTGTAATATACTTCAAAATTATGACTTTAGAAGACAATAGACCAAATGGTGACCAAAATGTTTATTTTATTCAAATAAATAACAAAATTCCGTTAAAATGGTTCGTTTAATAAGATACTTAATTTGATTTGTTAAAATTAATTTTATAAAGAAAAAAAACTAGATGATTTATAGGTTGGGGTAAATGAACTCTTGAATTTTTTGGACTTTAATTAAAATAATGAAATATAATAATGAAAATATGAATAGAAGAGAATATATAAATGAAATAATAAGTTTTTTGAAGTAAAGGAAAGGATGGAATGTAAAGTGATGAGTTCAACTGTCTCAAACAAAGAAAACAAAGGAAGGCCCATGATAATGGTAGAAAGACAAAAGGCGCGCTAGAAAATTTTTTTTTAATTTCTCTTACCTTCTGAGTATTTTTTCGATCCAAATGTGCCTGAGCCCAATGTTTGTCGTTTCCATCCTCGCCAATTATTCACAAGGGATTCGGGCTCACTACTCCAGCTGCAGAGTGAATCCTCTTCGAACCTATCAGAATCTTCAAATGAGAACCGATCAGTTTCTTCCCAATCTATCATTGTAAACAATTCATCACCAAATATATATCAACAAACAAACAAGCTCTTTAGAGTTTATTTTTAAAAAATAATAAGATTCAAGGCAGAATGTAAATAAAATTAAACATTGATTAGGGAAAAAATATATTCACACATAATTCTTTTTTAAGTAACTATAATAGTAAATTAATATAATAAGGGAAGAAAAAGAAAGGTAAAGGGAAAGTCTTTGATGAAAAAACGAGCTCATCAACCTCTATTCTACTGATACTACCCCCATTGAAACAACAACAAACATGGCGGTGAGTGCCAAAGGTAAGTGAATGTACAGACAAGAGAAAAAGAAACTCGAATTGAATTCGAAGGTATTGCACTCTGGTGGCCATCAAATGAATTATTGGTAAAAAACAGCCAATATAAATAGTGTTATTAAAATTTTATTAAGAGGATAAAAGAAAAATAAAATTTTTTCATTTATTTTATTAATTAGTATTCTATAGAGTATTTTCAATATTATGAAGGGCTGTTCAAAGGAGACTGAATGGTTGAATAATTAACTATTAGGGTGGGGGGGGGGAGAGAGAGAGAGGTAAACGTACATTAGAGAATTAATTCATTAAATTTAAAAGAAAAATAGAAATGTAGAAGACACTTCTTACTTCTTACAATTTTTTTTTTAATTTTCTAACACATTGATATGAATCTTGTGTCCCGTGTATGAGGTATCCGGGGAGGGTGATGCATACACCCCTAACTCTAAATGGCCAATGCAGAAAAAACAAAAATTAATGGTTGAGATGTTTTTGGCAGTACTGAAAGGAATCTAATTGTTAATATTGGACTTCTTAGACTATCTATATTCTTATTTTAATATTAAGTTTATATTAATGTATTTAAATTTTATGAAAATAAAGTTTTTATAAAAAAGTTTTATTAATTATTCATTTTTTAAATATTCTTCTTAAAATTTAATAAGAGTTGAGAAAGAAGGTCCGTCGCATAACCAGAGATTTGATATGGGACGGAAAGACTGACATATATGGAGTATTTTTTTTAAGTCTTTCACATCTGAGGCAATTTAGACTTCGTCCTTATTTATTTATATTAATTAGTATATAGCCTATATATTATAAATTTTTGTCGCTCAGGACTGTAAGCTAACGACTCATCTTTGGTACGTGAGGTGAAACCTCTACCTTTAAACCAAAAGACAGGGAATATCAAGAGTAGAAGAAATTGAATATTTGAATTGTTAGAATGACGTCACAATAGAAGATGTCATTTTCAAACTTAAAATTTAGAATTATAAAAATAAAAAAAAAATCATTGAAAATTAAATATTTTTATAAAAAAATTTTTTTAATTCCTTAGTTTAATTTAAATTTTTAATATTAAAAATATAGGAAATATATATTTTACTTAATTAGATTAAAATAAATAAAAGTAAAAAAAAAAAAAAGTTTATTTAAAACATATGAATTGATATTTAAATAAAAAATAAACGTTTTAATATAATTTAAAATATTACTGAAATATTTTATAATAAAAAAAATTAATACACTAATTGTAGAAGAGAAATAAGCTTGGAAAAAGTAACATATTTAAAATATAAAAGAAATATGAGAAAATAAAAGAAATAAGTTAGTTATCAGTGAATTAGCAACAAAAACCATCACAATTTGACATTACAAGGAAAATAACCAAGTTTTGAGTATATGCTAAAATCGATTACTTTTTATTATGTATTTTGTAAATATATATTCCTATGACGGTTAGTTAAAGGAAAAAATGAAATAAAAGTTTTGCAAGTAAGTTAAATAACTTGAAATAAAAGATAAAAAGAACATTTTTTATATTAGTTAAAACATGTATTTTGAAAAATTACTTTTATTCCAAAATGACGTTGAGATTAGAAGTTATAGAAAATCTAAAAAAAAAGTATATACTTAAAATTATTTGATCAAAACAAAATTTTTAGCAATAATTCATACAATATTTATATAAAACTTGGTATTTTAAATTTTCAGTCCTATTCTCTATTAAATAAAAGAGATACAGTATATCAGTTTTTATTTCTAAATCTACTGAAAGAATCAGAGCTTAAATGGGTTCATTTATAAGATAGGGACACGAAATGAAGGTAACAAAGCGTATTTCGAAAAAGCACATTAAATACCAGTTTTTTTAATAAAAGAAATATTTATTCAGTGAAAATTATTTATTTTAAATTATTTTGTAAATTTGAAAAAAGTAAAAATGTTCTTTTGAGAATTCAATATGCTAGAAAAGTGTTAGGTGATCTGGGTCCATGCTGGAATTTTATTTCTTCTTCCCTAAGATTCACATATTACTACACACCAAGAGAATAATAACCTTAAAACTTTCTTAATTAGTCCTTTTATATTTTTGAGTTACTCTTTAGGAAGTCATTTCTACACTTTTTCTGAATTTAATAAGGTGTTGATTTAAAGATCATGAATGTATTATTTGCAGTACTAATTAAATTTAAAGGTTCGCAAATCAATAATTGTCAATTTAGAGTTCCGGGTTATCAGACCTAGTGGAACCACGACCTAAAATTGCTAGAAATATTAAAACATTAAATTAAAATATTAGAAAGTGTATAATTAAAACTATAGAAATATAGGTTGACAAAAAATAAATAATAGTTAAATTAAAAGGCACATATTGCAAGTTAATTATATCAATTTAAACTTTATTTAATATGAAAATGCTTTTAGAAAGCAAAGTATTTAAAATTTCTCATCCTGGATATTTGTACAATATATATTTAGTGTTCACCTCAAAACGTTTTTGCTAAAATTTTAATTTAATATTTAGACAGATTTTAATTACTAAGTCAACAATAGATTGTTTAAATAATATGCAATTCTATTTTATAAAAAATTGTGGATATTGGCTCTTTTATGAGATTGAATATCAATGGTAATTAATTTTTTATATTAAAGGTTATTAAAAAGTATAAAAATATATTATAAAATGAATATAATTTTAATACATATTAAAAGATCTTTTCTATATTTAAATATATATAATTTGAAATTCTTTCATTATAAATTTATCTAGTTGAAAAAAAATTTTTAGTAAGATTTTTATAAAAACACTGGTTGAATATATGTTATATACTCGTATATGCTTACTTAATATTTTAATAAATATTAAATTCTTAATTTCCTTGGAAAGGATATTTCAATAATATTTTCAATTCTTCAAAAGGTGAGAACATAATTTTTCAAGACAGGAAACATAAATCATTTCAAAAGTGTGGTTATGAAATTTTTTCATCATAATAAATAAAACTCCTTAAAATAGTAAAAGAAAAGTTTGTATTTTTTTAAACATTTAAACATTTTTAATTTGACATTTATCCGTAAGAGCTCGTAAGAGCTCATGGAAATTATTTCATCGATCTTTAACCACCAGAATCAAATTGAAAACTTGAAAAATTAAATATTTTTATAAAATACACATTTTGAAATGCTCCAAAAAATTAGAAAAAATATTTTGTTTTTATAAATTAATATTGGATAAAAAATTATTTCTTTCATTTTAAATATAAACTTCATTAATTTGACTAATATGGTTAAAGGTTTAGTTATATATTTAGATTTAAAATGTAAATTTATAAAATTAAAATTGCTTCTTTTTTTAGTCTTTTCGGCATCTGAGGCCATATAGACTTTTAAACGATATATATTATATTTTACGTTACAGTTATCTAGATATATATTAAAATTGCTTTATTAAATTAAATTACTATTTCTTATTAAAAAATTTGGGCTAATAATAATAATAATAATAATATATGTATGCTGATATTTTAAAATTAACAGAGCCTTGACCTGTTGTATAAAAAAAGAGGCTGAAGCTAGCGGCCGATTTCTAAATGGCAACATCGGTTTGCCAGCCATGTTTAAAAACAACAGAAAATTGATTTACATTAAATAATTAATATCACCGTTATTATTGAATTAATTGAAGAGAAATTTCGTGGGAATAAAAATGAGAAGGGGAATTTAATTATATATACCAATAATAAGAAATAATAAAAATAGAAAAAGACCAGGTTATAATTAATTTATAATTCCTAAACTTGATGAAGTATCTTAACGAAAATTTACATTATTCGTTATTGTATTCTGTATCTAATGGTATGTCGTTTATGAGTTCCCGTCAGAGGGGGTGAAAAAAATAAAAACCACCTTTACATTAATAAATGCACATATACTTTATTAAGGGATGTGTGCTCTATCGAAACATAGCGCGTTTATTCTTCAATGAATTCTGAATTCAACGATATATCGTTTATAAGAGTGGTCCCCGTCAAAAGTGTTGAAACTGACATATCAAAATGAGCACAGATGTTAATTGATTTATAACTCGTAGGTGAGCGAAGTGCCCTGTCGAAATTATAGCATGAATATTTGTCAGCGAAAGCCAAATCAAACGATATTTCATTTATTGAGATAGTTACCATCAGAGTGGTTGAAATTAGTGTTTAAACCCCAGTAGAGGCAAGGACAGTGAAACTAGCGGCCGATTTCTAAATGGCAACGTCGCATTGCCAGGCATGAGAAAAAACAGACAAAAAATTAATTTATAATAAATAATTAATATTTCTGTTATTATTGGTTTAATTAAAGCAAAATTTCGTAGAAATAAAGAGTATGAGATGGGGAATGTAATTCTATAGAGAAAAATAATAAATTAATCAAAGAAATAAATTTTAAAAAAATAGAAAAAATGTCTCAACACGAGCAGAAAGTTTAATTAATTAATAACTCCTAAAGTAGATGTTGTGTCCTAATGAAAATTTGCAGGAATATTCTTTATTGAATTCTGAATCGAATGATATGTCGTTACCGGGGTACCACGCGTCAGAGGGGGTACCACCCGTCAAACTTTCGAGCGTAGATATTAATTAATTTATATCTCCTTGATTTGAAGAAGTGCCTTAACGAAATTTTGCATGCATATTCTTTACTATAACTCCTATTTGATTTTTTTTATTATTTCATTTTTTTAAAAATATTAATTTTACTGATTATTAATTTTATATATAAGACCCAAATTGATAGCCATCGATACTGATTTTATTTTTTTATTTTCTATTAATACAGTATATGTTGTATTTGTGAAGTATAGAAGCCTTAGTAGCCAACGATAATATAAATAATAAATAAATAAAAAGAAAATAAAAATATTGATTATACTTAAGAAATATATACCCCTCTTAATCAATTAAAAAAACTCAATGATTAGTAATTTTTGTTTTTATTTATAAAATTTATTTTAAGCAAAAAGATAGTGATTTATAAAAATAGAGAGAGAAGAATCTAAGAATAGACTATTAAGTGACCTTGGGAAAGAGAGAGAGAAAGTGTGTTGGTATGAGGAAGTGAAAAAAAAAATATATTATCCGTATGAAAAAATATTTTACAAAAAGTTAAGAAAACATATGATAGATCATTTCAATGCAAAAATTTACGTAGATTCGGGAATCAATAGACAAAATTTTAATATTTCTAATACTTTTTGATCTATTGGTAAAAAAACATAAAAATATTAGATGCTAAATTAAACAACTTAGTAGTTATATGGTATATATATATATATATACCATACATATTATATAATATATAAAAAATTGACTTTTCTTTCTAGCTATGGTTATTAATGGCTCTCTCTCTCTCTCAAAGTATTTTTACAATTGAAATAAAAGCAGATTAGAAAAAATTTCCCATAAATGAATAAAATGAGAAGAAAATAAACTCTAAGGCTTTAATAAATAAATATGAGATCTTTCATCTTGCGTTGTATGTATATGATCTAGTTGAATGGACAAGAGCATTTTCTCTCAGCGTTTGAAGGAAGGATAAGGAAAAGGCTCTAAAAAAGTTTGCAGGAAACTTTAAGGCGTTCATTTAAGAAATCTATTTGACCAATTATTTTCGGAGTTTGCAACATGATAAGAGAAAAATTCAGAGAATAATTATCGATAGTCCATTTTGAATTTGACCGGACGGTTCCGGAGATAGACCTTTGCGGGAAACTTTAGGGCGTTCGATTAAGGAATCTATTTGACCAATCATTTTGGGAGTTTGCAATATGAAAAGAGAAAAATTCAGAGAATAATTATCGATAGTCCATTTTGAATTTGACCAGATGGTTTAGAGATAGAGCTTTATATCGTTAAATATAAAAACACTTAGCAGACAGCCCACTAGCAAAGTACCCTTTAAAATACCCCCATCGAAACAAACTCTTCACCCTCAGAATCCTAATTGATTCCAAGAGGGAGGTTTCCATTTAGGCATGAATTCGATGAAAAATAAAGAAACTGCAGAAAAAATGAAATCTGTACTTTTTTGCGCACTTCGCTCTCTCTTAGCTGGCTCATTCTCAAGTCCACCAGGATTCTCCGCGTGCGCGAATTGCATTTTGCATTTCTCTCTCTGGAAATGAAATAAATTAATTATACTCTCGAATTCAGTTATAAATGATTCATTTTTAAGACATTCGTACTCTTTCTATTATTAGAGCCTTGTTTTAATATTATTTATTAATAAAAAAATAAAATTTATTCACAACCGGAAACGAACCACTGCCTTTGGTACATGAGTCCATTCATCATCCATTGGCAGTATATAAAATTTGACCATCGCCCTGTATCCTTTGAATATTTCCTTAACTATTATATAAAATTCAAAGCCTCCATCTCTCATAGAAGTTGAAATGGAATGTGTTAAAGTATCGTACTGCGGCATCTTGTCATTCCATTGGCAGCATATAAAATTTTCCCATCACTGTGTATTTTTTGAATTTTTCTCTACCTGTAATGCAAAATTCCAAGCTTTCATCTCTCATAGATGTTGAAATGGAATGCGTTAAAGTTGCGTTCAGCGGTATCTCTTCATCTATTGTCAGTACATAAAATTTGACCTTCGCTATGTATTCCATCAATTTTTCGTTATTTGTTTTGTAAGAAAAATTCAAAGCCCTCCACCCATTATTTCGTTTAATGTTAGCAAATAGAATTGCCCCATCATATAATAAAATCAATTTTATAATCTAGGATCCCTATCTTGAAATAAAAGTAGTCTAATTATTTAAAATATCTTAGATCCCATTCTTGAAAATCAACTAGACATTTCTTTTAACATCTTAGATTCTTGTTTTGAAACCAAAATATAATTTTTTACTATCTTAGATACCATTCTAGAACTTCAATTGAGTTTTCATTTAAAAAAAAAAAAAAAAGAATTATTCAATTATATACTGGGAACAAAGACCACTTTGAGAAACGACGTTAAAAGCATTACTCTCTTTTTTATTTAATTTTTTTTTCACTCCAAATTAATTCTTCTAAAATCTCTCAATTTTTTATTTCGCAACTATATTTTATTATCTATTTTTAGTCATTGTTGACTCATTCCTTTTAATCGCAAGCTCCGCCCACTGGCCTTGTCCTGG
>JAAAKE020118129.1:2015-15774 GCA_010014785.2 Anisolabis maritima | reverse complement strand
ATATTCATATATACTAGTGTATATTTTTTTCAGAGACAATTTTCCGAAATATCCAGAAGTATTTTTAGAATTAAGATATAATCATTGGAAAACAGGAATAGTCCCAATTGCAGGAAATTTAATTAGAAATTTTTATAACATATTGATCTTAAGTACGAATTTTTCATTTTATAATAATCTCATCCATATAATAAAATGCGTTTTTCATCTTATGCGTAAATATAAAATCTATATCAACGAATTTGATCAATATGGTATGTATGTTATGCATTATTGATTTTAGATTAATAAAAAAAAGCTTAAATAAAATTTTAATTTCAGACAAAGTAATAAACATGGAAGTAACTTCTACCACACTTCCTGAATATAAAAAATACCAATCGAAATTTAGAAGATCCTGCCCTGTTTGCTATCACGAGACCCGTGGATTTTATTTACCACAAAATCGCTTGGATTTTATGCGTGGATTTAGAAGATACAGGGTAATTTCATATTTTTATTTGGAAATCTTGTCAGCAAGACACCAATTAATTTAAATTTAAATTTAAAAATTCTAGGCTATATTATTATTATTGCTTCCCCGGTTATCAGTAGGATAGTTCATTTTCATTAAACTTTATTTTATCCTGTTACTCACACTTCGTTTTTCTGATATGTAAAATATAAAAAATTCTCATTTTGGATTTTTTGGGGGCACGGTGATTAACAAACACTGAGAAATAAAAGATTGATCTGTTTATAAAAATAGTTAAAATTTTTCAAACACTCCTGTACTCGAAAAATACTGAGTATTTTTAAAATAATCAATACTTTGAAAGAATTTCTAGTATTAGAAATTTTGATTGCCACTACACTTAGTATTTCAAGTATTTTTGGAATACTTAGAAAAAAAAATACTTGAAAGAGCTTTGGATACAAATAGTTGAATAACCAATTTTTAATACAAGTGATTTCTTCAAAGTTTTCATCTAATTAATAGATAATAAATTCTAAAATAAATATTAATTTTTTTCAGACTCACTATTATTGGATATGCAATCGACATCATTCTATATTTCAATTCAAACCTTATTTATACCTCACCGAACAAATCTTGAAAACTATTCCAAGAGCAATTCCTCAATATATAGTCTGCAATGACTGGAGATATAGATCCCCTTTTGTATTTGGCTATGGACTTTGTCTTACCTGCATGTTCAAAAAAAATCCGTAAGTCCTTTTTTTAAATAACAATGAGTATAGTATAAAAATAAATAGTGACGATTATATAAGATTTATCCGGAAAACTTTATTTATATACATTGCTTGGTGTTTTAATAACAAAAAACTAATTAGGTACAACAAACATTACATGTATAATATGGAAGGGCAGGATCAGCCAAAAAAAAAGTCTTTATGCTTGTTGATCTCGGAGACGTTTCCAGACAAATTTATTATCTCATTTCCAGACAATGGATCAACTTATTTTGCATAAAGTTAGCCATATACATGTACATGTGTATAATACTGTAGGAACGTGAGTCAAGGAAAAAAAAGGCGGGAAAATGAGTTACAAATTAATATATTAACAAATTTATTTAATCTTTAAAGGGAAACAAAAGATATAAATGTAAACAAATAAAAACTAAGAAATGAAAATTGTAAATATAATAATAATAATAATCTAAGATTAAAATGATACCTAATGATATTGATGTAGAGAAGTTCGAGAAGGGTGAATTGAGAGCGTGCGGATAATGTGGTGGGGGGGGGGAGGTCATGAAAGCTTGCGATAATATGTTGAGTGCTTCTTGATTGCTTCGGAGATGAGACCACTCGCCGTGATCATAAGAGTCTTAAGAGTTTAATTACACGAACTATCGAGCTTCACTGTGCGTCTGGGGTCGTCCTTGGAGGCGATGAAGGCTGTCTCACCCGCGTACTGGGCCAGGAAGATTCCCTTCCTAGTGGGGATGTCCGCAACGAAGCAGCTGAACAGATGCGGGGAGATTTTGGAACCTTTGGGCTGGGAGGATGTTTAATCTCCCAAATTTCGTGACGAAGACATTCAAGAATGAATGAATGCTTGGTAACTGATGAGAGCAGGCTGATGGGCCGATATGAGGAGGGCAGTTTCGGGTTTTTCCCCGGCTTGGGAATGGCGACGATATCTGCTGTCTTCCATTGGGAGGGGAAGTGACTGACAAGCAATACTGCTTGTATGAGCCTTGTGAGGAATAGAACTGCTTTGCCAGGCAAGTTTTGCAACGCTATTGTGATGATGCAGTCTTTTCCTGGCACCTTCTTCCTCTTCAACCTTTTGATGCCGGATTCCACCTTCGTTGGTTTGATGGCAGAGACAGCCGTGTTGGGACCTCGTCATTTTATATAGCCTGGAGCTTTTCCGCTATTTCTGCCTCGCTGATGACATGGTTAATATTGTAATGTTAGAATTGGAAGGTGATCTGAGTCGAGTCAAGGACCTCAGGCTGAAAAGTTGTGCCATGGAAGCCCTTAACTGTGGTCGATGACACTCGGCTTGCATTTTCTTCCTCTGGGATGAACGTCGGCGAATTGGGATGCCCGAGACGTAGTCCTCTATTGAGGCAGAGGTCATGGAGCGCTTTCCCGCTGGCATTTAGCGATGAGTATCCCCAGGCGATGTGGCGGGCGTTTAGGTCTCCCAGCACTACCACACTGCCACCCAGGTTGAGAATGTTCTTGAGGGTGTCAGTGTCGAGGCTTATGCGTCTGGGCGGGCTGTAAACTCTCGCCACGATGAGGCGAGAGCCGTCCTCCATGCTTATTTCAGCTGCAGTTGCATCGTCGTGAGTGAAGATTGCCAGCGGCATTGGTCGTGCTCGGATAGTGTTACGTATCTTAAGGAGCCGGATCAGCTTCTTGGCCTGTGTCTGGATTTGGGGGTCGGAAGCTGAACTCGCGATTCTGGCGTATGTTGCGCCCTCTTGTACCTTCCTGGCAAGTCCCCTGTTACTAGGCTTCCTCTTCTCCTCCTTCTTGGCCTTGGGGCAGCTAGGCTCTTCGGCCTTGTGGTCCCCCTTGCAGTTGGCTCAGTACCCTTTCAACTTGGCAGCCTTCAAATGCATGGCTGTCTGCACACTTGCCAGAAACGGCCTTTTTATGGCAGAAGCCCTTGAGTGGTTGAATTATTGGCAATTCAAGCACTTTACTGGGCCTATCCTTTTTTTTTGAGATGGTCCAACGAACATTAAGTACGCAGACCTTCCGGTTCTTGTTGGCATCTGCTAGCGAGATTTTTGGCGCCATGAGTACGCCGTAAACGATGATTGGCGCCTTTGTTGTGTTGTCGGTGGATTGGTTCACCGAATCCACCGCGAGGCCTTGGGCCTCGGTTTTGACCTCCTCGACGGTGAACCCGTTGGGGAGGCCGCGGAGGGTCGCTCGGATCCTTTTCTCATCCTTTCTTGGATGAGTGTGGAAGGGGCAGCCCTCGGCCACCAGCAGTTTCTTAACTGCTACGTGAATTTTCCCTCGGTGGCAAAATTAAGGCTCTTTAGTTGAGCCTTGATTCTTTCAGGAAAGGCCCGAAAGGTCTTAGGATCGACTTGTACCTTAGGCTTTGCCTTAGGTGGCCTGGATTTGGGGCTGGGAGGATGTTTAATATCCCAAATTTCGTGAAGAAGACATTCAAGAATGAATGAATGCTCGGTAACTGATGAGAGCAGGCTGATGGGCCGGTATGAGGAGGGCAGTTTCGGGTTTTTCACTCATATTTTTCTAAGAAATCTATCCCTAAAATTCCATCAACAGGTATCGGAAATTCATTACCAACTAAATGAAATGAAAAGTATGTTCAACTATTTTATTCCCAATTTAGACTTTTGCCCTCAATTCGACTAATGTTTCGAATTCTCCCCCTCATCCCGTTACTTTAATTTTGTTTCGCCACACTTCCGCGTCTTGTTTTAGAACTTTCTTCTTTACTAAACATACCTCTGCCCCTGTGTCTAAAAGCAAATTTAATTTCCTCTTTTCCGCTTGCTCTAATTCGAATATAATTTTTTCGTCACCTTTCTGGTTTCCTAAATGCCCTATACGTCTTGTATCTTCGCCGGGCTGTGCTCCAGTGCCTCCTCGTTTAAATCCTGTTGTACATTTCTCACATTTCGATTACTTTCGGGGTTTTGTCGGATGTTTCTGTCGTTTCCTTCCCCCATTCGAATTGCCTTCTTTTTACAATTACGGGTATAATGGCCCTAATTGCCACAAACGAAACATATTAGACGATTTCTATTTTCGTTTTCTTTTCTTTCTAGATTTCTATTCCTAAACCTGCAATCTCTCACTTCGTGATTGTTCCTCCCGCAGAATCTACATTCCTTTCTTCTGACCCTACTTCTTGAAAAATTTCTGTCCCTTTCCGGATTTCTAAAACTACCCTTCACTTGTCTATGCTGTTCTCTTATTCTTTCTTCCTCTATCATTTCCCTTATGTACATTTCTAATGTGTCTAAATTTCTTGATTTTATAATTATTCTTATCTCCTCGTGTAAACCTTCCTTAAATAGTTCCAACGCTTGTTTTCTTAGAAATACTTGCTGGGCTTAGTTGTATCAATAAATTTTCTACCCTGTTCCCAAACATCTGCACTGACTCTCCCGATTTTTGCCTTAACATGTTAAATTTGTTTTGTAATGAATATAACGACCTCTTTTCTCCATATGATTTTTTTCAAAAACTCGCGCAGCTCCGGGTACGTTTCGATGTCCCTATATTGTACTGTTTGAAGAGCCTTGCCATTTAACTTTACTCGGAGGACTGCTTCCAACAAAATTTCCCTGTCGTTATGCCCGATGTTGTTAAATGCATACTCACAGGCGCTTAGAAATTCCCTAAGTTCATTTTGGTTCCTCCCTTCAAAATTATGTATTAAGTTTCTCGCTTCTTTTAAACTTAATCCTTGGATGTTTGTCCTATTTTGGGGTTGGGAAATGTTTCCACCTCACCAGTATGTCCTATCTATATTTATGTTCCCTTGGGTACCAGTTTCACTGCGGTTAGAGAGGCCCCGGGAGTCCGTCACTGGGGGGGGGAACAGAGAGCCGCCCCATTTGTGACACGTCCCCTACAGATCGCTGTTGCCCTTGCTCCTCCGATTGTATTGTTAAAGTGCTGAATGAAGTCCCTGCTCCACTCTCCTGCACTTGACTAGTGTCCCCGTTCTCAAATTCGCTTTCTTCTTTCTGCGCACCCCTTCTGATATTTACTTTGGTAGTTGCCATTTTATTTACTTTATTTTTAATTTTTAATTAATTTAATTTTAATGTTTTGAGTTTTTTAATCTTTAATTATATAAAATTTTGTGTCCTAAGAAAAATTTTATTTCGGTCAATTGACTCACCCTAAGGGTTGGTGGAGACCAGCTTGCTCTTCATGTTATTCGCCCCTGGCGTTGTGTGGACGTTCCTTTTTGGTGATCCTAACACCTGGATTTGCTCGTCCCAGACGTCTGGAGGAATATTCCCTATGCTTTACGCTTTACTTGCCGCTGGGTGACTGTTCCTCCTTCCTGCAGAAGCAGATGTAGACGCCGATGCAAATGCAGTATCCCACCGCTGCCACCAATTGTTGTGGGCTGCTTCTTCTTTAAGCAATTACACCCGGCTCACACAACGGTCATTAGCTATTACTATCGCTCACTCACCCGAGGCAGAATCTTTGTCAGCTGAATCCGTACCCCTAACTTATAAATTTTTGATCATTGTAAACTTGTTTAACGTTACCAAGCTTTATACTTTTTATAATATTTCATTATATTTCTTTCAATTATTTAATAAAAAATTTAACCTAATTCTTATCATTTGTTTTTAAAATTTAAACCTATATATAAATAAAAGAAATTACCACATCCGCTCGGTGGTAAGAGAACCAAAATCAAGAAAGAAAAAAGACACACACACACACAACAATCGGCAACAACTTGTTGGATTAAAGAAGAAGTAGCCCACAACACCGTCCATAAGTTTCCCGATATAATTTGTCATTGAAATGTGGCGATAATTTTCCACGCAATGTGATTCTTTATTTAATTTAAGAATCGGAATTAAAATTGCCCTTCTCCAAGACTCGGAAACAAGTCTTTTGTCCATTTTCATTCATTATATTTAGAAGTTAAGTCCTTGATTGGTAATTCATATTTTTCAATACTTGATTGTGAATATTATCTGGACTGTAGTTTTAAGAGCATTTTCGAATTCACAATAAGAAAAAGGCATTTTATAATTTTCTAAATTCTGTGAGTTCAAATCTAAAACACTTTGTTCTGCAAGACATTTAAGGGGAAGGAAAATGTCTCTTTATTTAAGATTCCAACCTTCCCCTATTTGGGATTTATACAATACTACAATAAGTTTACAAGGTTAGACTCAACTTTGAATTATTTATTTAATTCTTCATTCTTCTCCTTTCCGTCCTTGACTTTTTTCCTTACTTCCCTTTCTCCTAATTGTCACCATTTGCACATTTTGTCATTCAGGTTTCCTTTCAGTATAATCACCTAATCCCTTTCTTCCTCCTTCACTCTCCACCCAGTTTCTTAGTTCTTCTTCACTCCATTTCTTCAACTATTCACATCTCCACACCTCTCACACAATCTACATACTTTTCTGTCCATCTCCTCCCTTTTGCTAATAACTTCATTTCTAACTCTCAATCTTCCCCCATGTTCTTTTCTTCTTCCAAGTTACCTCTTCCTTTAGCAAGTATTCTTCTCTTCCGATGTTAGATTTTATTTCTTTTTAATACTCGCAATAAGTGAGGTCTTCTATCTTCTACCTCTATCCAATTTTCTTGAATATCCTGACCCCATAAATTTTCTAGCCCCTCTTACACAGCTCTTCTGTAGCTTTCTAGGTTATTTTCTCTCTAGTTGTCTTGCGTTCCGTAATTTCTTCTAAATCCCGCTTGGAAAGAGTCCTAAGTCTACAAGACCGATTTGGGGGGTTTTGAATTTTTCGGTGCGATAGTCCCACCATATATCATACTACTAGTATTTGTTAGCCGAATTTCCCGAAGCCATCTCACCTTGGAGTATCTCTATAATTCGAAGATGATATTTTCGAAAAGAATTACACGGATCAATTCGCAATATCAAATGGTTGAGTTACCAAGGACATTATTATCTATTAAAGGTTTTATAGTATAACTATGTGAACCTTTTTTATTTTGTCCTAAACCTCTGGGGTTAAATGACTAATGGACGAAATATATACATTACACGATTTCTTCTTATTTACCCTAATAATTATTCTTGCTCGAACCCGTGTTTTTTTAAATTTGATTAGGTTCTCAGATGTTGGATAGATCCTGAATTTCTGAAGTGCCTTTATCCTCTCACTGATAGCTGCTTCAACTTTGGATCACAATGGAACTGATGGACGTCGTTTCTCAAAAGATAGAATATATACATGAACTTGTAAAAAATCCTATTTAAATTCTTCCAAGAAGATAATTCAAAAAGATGGAGAAAGGGGGACAAAGAAGTGAGATCGCTTAGCATAGTTCTGATAATCTGAATTTAAAAAATATATATTATTAAATTCAAATAGATAATTCATACCCAATTAAATTAAATCTGAGTCTTAGACGGTTTATCCAATAAGAGAGATAAAATAAAATAAAAGTCTCAAAAAATTTATAAGGAAATAAAAAATTTTAAAAGAATTAAAAATAAACTTTGTGTTTTATAAATATCTCGATTTTTATCGGCGAGGCAAGATGGTGGCGCTCTGAGATTTCATGAAGAGCCAGGATCCTCAATCTTGAAGAAAGCTGGGTCCCAGATAATTCAGGTGAGGAGCTGCTAGTGCTGACTGGTACAGAGAAAAAGTAGTACTGAGAAGCTCTTAGCTCTCGTGGCTGTTGAAGCGGCGAGAATGAGTCGCTTTGAAGTATTGACTGTACAGGCCGCTAGATAGATTCGCCTTAAAAAGTGAAGCTGTATAGAAAAGAATGTAAAGGAAGTTGCCTTTAGGACTAAGCTGTAGAAACGGCTAGAGTCGCCTTTTTAAAAAAATTTGACTAATAGAACGAATAGTTGAATAGGCGGCCAGAAAAAGTCGCCGTTAAGTTTAAGCTGGTTTTTCTAAAATAAAGAAAATTACTTAAAAATTTAGTACTTGTAGAAGAACAATAAACGGTTAACTACTTACGATAGAGTATGACCTTCAAACTTGAACGCAGAAAATATAAAAAATCCAAAATGGATTTAAAAAAATAAACTTTATTTATCTTGTAAAGAATATAAGAAGAAAAGTCCAAAGGGACAATGCAAGTCAATCATAAAGGTGCAGAGAGGCACCTGATGAAACGCAAAAATAATATTTTTCTGGGCAACGAATTCGTGCGCAGGGCCGCCGCGTGAGGATGGCATGGTTGTGACCAGCATAAAGGCGCCTGATTATAGGAGGCACCATTCAAGAAAATATATTAGTAAATTTTTATACAACATAAAGCAAAGTTTTTGATTTTTGCCTGGTCTAAAATATTTAAAATTCTATAGATTTTACGATTCATAATACATTTATTTTATAGTTACATTGTTATTCTAAATACACTAGAAAACAATGATATGAACTTATTAAATATTTTGAAAATAAAAATCTGTATAATAATAAAAATACATCAAAATATCTATTTTATTTATCTGTATTGGTGCCATCAAGCCTGTCGTTAAATATCAATTAACTGAAAGCGATTAAGTAAATTTTACTACTATTTTTTATTTTTATTTTTTGAGGGGAGAGGGCGCCAAAATATAAATAAATAAATATCAAAAAATTTTAATCTTATGTTTCCTCTGTTAAAAAAGAAAATATGACATCTATTTGATCTACAAAAACCTTGTCTCTTGTAAAGGCAAAGAAATATGTAATTTATTTGCTTATTATTTTAATATTTTGCTTTGCTACCCAGAAAGATGATCCTAAATATAATTTCCAAATTCATGATTATATGAATGTTTAGAGAACACCGGCAAATCAACAATGAGAATGAGCTTATAGTGGTGAATTTATATAAAAAGCTATTTTTTTTTTAAAGATCACCTTTTTAGTTTTTGTGAATTAATATTTTTTGTTTTAGAAAAATTTACATCTTTAAGTTGGGATCCGATGAGTTTTGTATTGATTTCCATGGTATGACTTTTAAATTTTGTTCAAAAATCTGTCTACTAATATTCCTTTACAAACCATATTCCTATTTATCTTATCGTATGAAGATTATTAATTACAGTGCACATAGTGCATTTGATATAATTGTAAGTATTAATAATTATTTAATTTTTAAAATGACAAATTAATAAAATGTATTTTTCAATTTCAGCTTAAAAAAACCACTTATAATACAGATCTTGTATGTAAAATGCAAAAACTGGTATTCTATGGAGTATTTATTCTCAATAGAATTCGACCAAGAATATGTCCATTTGATACGCAGACAAGTGCAGCCCTATTTTTAGGATATTATTTCAAAAGTAAAATTTCTTATAATAATATTAAAAAACAGGGTGGCCCAAAAGTCAATTTACTAATATAATTTTGCTACAAAGTTTCAATATAGAAGAAGCGTAGAGGAGAAATTTGGTTAGAGGTGTGAATTTAACCTATTTCTCCTCTTCTCTTCAGCTATATAAGCAAAATGAAAATCTTAAACTCATAAGAGTTGCTTAGCCTATAGGTTAAAACAACCATGGGTATAAATCACGGAAGAACGTTGGTTCGGCTCCCGCGAATGCCTCATTTTTTCAATATACAAGTTTAAAGTAAATAACTTAACATCGCGAAATTGTTCCTATTTTATTGAAAATGTTTCACTATCCTATTCTATTTGTTATTTTAAATTCTTAGAAAATATAGATATTTTATATCTATTTAGATATGCTGTTAAATCACAGATGTTAATAGTTGACTGTTATAATTGTAAACATTTCCTATTTCAAAATGTTTACTACGGAATAGAACGTGTTTTTCTTGAAAGGATGGTGGATCATTGATAAGGATTATGCACATGTAGCAACATTTAAATTAAATGGACGTGTCAATAGGGATAATAGCAATTTACTGGTCTAATGAAAATCTTCATGAAGTACTAAGCCAAATGTTCATGGCATTTGGTATGGTGGTCTCATAAGATCATATTTTTTTGAAGTCATTGTTACTGGCAATAGCTATCTGAACATACTAAAAAAAAAAAAAACAGTAATTCCTAATTTACAGAATAATTCATTATTTGAGGGTCGGAGATAATTTGGCAGCAGGATGGCGCTCCACGCACTATGTTGTGCGAGAGTTCTTTGATCCAACTTTTGTTGAAAGGATTGGTCGTCGAGGAACATGGGATTGGCCACCAAGATCATGCGACATAACCCCATGTGATTTTTCTGTGTGGGGTATTATATGAGACAAGGTGTTTTCTAAAAAACCTATTAATATTAACCATTTAAAGTTCTTAATTGAGAATGCCTCTAAACATATTGATAATAACAAAGAATTAATCCTGCGCATTTGAACTTCTGTTGAGAACAGATATAAAGCTTTCAACGAATACAACGGATGACAATTTTCGCTAATGTTTTTATAGTAATGCATGATGTTTCACATATTTAATGTTTGTTATTTTAAAGGTAAAGCGATAAATTGACTTTTGGGCTACCCTGTATATTATTATATTGGCGCTAAGAGAGTTCATGAGCTCATCACCTTCACTATAGTATCCCTTCCCAATTCATCTAAAGGGTCCGTGAACTACAAGGTAGTGCCGTTGTGCCGCACAGGTATTCGATGTTGGCATCCCAGGGATGGGGGATTTTTTCATTAAATAAAAATATTTTCTATAAACAAATCCTCAAAGTATGCCCTTGATTTGAACATTCAATTCCACCACAATAGAGACCTCAGCCAATTCTACGAGAAAAGGAGAGAGAGTTGCTATGACATCCCGTCCTATAGGATTCCCTCACAATGATGCACTCTTAGTAAGGAGAACGCTTCAAAGAGACCTCAAACTAAGACATCCTCATTAGCAGAGATTAGGTTGGATGAAAGGGGTGGAAATAAATATACGATTATATAATACATCACTCAATAAGTCCCGAGGCTATCTACTATAAAAACATTATTTTTTTTGTAAAATTCGACTTTATTCATGAACATAGTCTCCTTTATTCCCTCTCATTCCAACGCTTCTCTAACATTTCGATGCCTGTTTTGTAGAATGATTTATCTTTGGACTCAAAATAGGCGTTTGTTGCGGCTACGAGTTGAGCATTTGACGCAAATCTCTTTCCCTGGAGCATTTTTTTGAGGTCTGCGAACAGGTAGTAGTCGCTGGGAGCCGGAGAATACGGTGGGAAAGCAATTCGAACTTCAATTCGTGCAATTTTGCCATTGAAACCAATGACTTGTGACACGGTGCATTGTCTTGGCGAAAGAGCACTTTTGCATTTGGGGCCGATTTTTCGCAATTTCTTCCTTCAAACGCACCAATAATGCCTTGTAATATTCGCAGTTGATGGTCTTTCCTTTTTCAAGATAGTTTACGAATAAAATACCTTCCGCATCCCAAAAACGGAGGCCAAAACCTTACCGGCCGACATTTGCGTTTTTGGTCCCTTCGGACGGCTTTCACCACTCAGCAGGCTAACGATTTGATTCCGGAGTGTAGAGAGTAGGTGGATCCATGTTTTATCCATTGTCACATACCGACGCAAAAATGTTTATTATGGCTAAACAGCTCCAAACAGCGCTCTGAATCATCGACGCTGTTTTTGGTCCAGTGTGAACAAGCGCGGCACCCACTTTCTCATGGACAAATGTTCATGCAAAATAGTGTATATACTGCTTTCTGATATCTTTAAGGTGTCAGCTATCTCACGCAACTTCATTTTACGGACTTCCAAAACGATTTTGTTCACTTTTTTTATGTTTTCTGGAATAACTGCCGAATTTGGGCGACCAGAGGGTTCAGCATCATAGGTTTTTGTACGGCCACGTTTAAACTCAGCAAACCAACGTTCAACGGTTGCTTTTGATGGAGCATGATGGACCCCATAAGACTTATCAAGCTATTGCTTTGCTTTTCCCTTCAAAAAACAGTGTTAAATCTACACATGCAATTCTTTTTTTTTCCATTGTTTTGAAAATAAGAAAAGTAGCATCACTAAAACCACTGTAACTAATAAACTAATTGTCGGATTGTCATGCAATTTTGACACATATCGTTTGAAGGTTGGTACTTACTAAAAATGGATTTTTCATTAGAGGCGCCATCTATGTGTCAGCCTCGGGACTTATTGAGTGATGTGTTATTTAGATAGAAATGAATATAGGAGGAGTTAGAGATAGGAAATTAAGTAACTTCACTGAATGTCGATAGATGGCTACACCTAGATAGAGGTTGGCTGTTTTGAAAAGATAAGGAGCAATTGTTGCCATGATATCAAAAGATAAATATTTTTAAATCCTATGTATAATAACAAACAAGATTTAGTTGACATTTCATTTTTTTTATTTACAAATGTTGCCTTCGGTCTAAATATGGAGATTATATTCACTCACGAAAAAATTGGAGGTATCACTATTTACATCTTGGGTGCTGATATACATTTATAAAGAAAATACATGCCAACAAAAAAGTACATTACATTACTTTCTCTTACCTAAGCACAATAGGCAAGTTATTTGATGTGCTATTAGTCACACTAGAATTTTATATTTTCCCATAGGTTATCTGGTTCTCATTCCATTTCATATCACCTAGTACTGCGAACCTATTTGAGATCTCCAATTGATATCCTAAAAAATAATTTTTCACTTTTTTTTAAAATTATTTTCGGAATCTCAGGCCTATAGACATTAAGCGATATATAATACATTTATTTACGATACAATGGTATCAATTCCATTGATATTTTTTTATTATTTCTTATATGAAAAAACTATAAATATATTTTTTATCTTTATTTTCTTTTTAGTTCATACCAAGCATTCTTCAGAAAAAATAGATTTACATTGGAGAAAAGAATATGCAAAAATTTTTAATGCAATTCGTCGATCTATGCTCTGCGCTGAAAAACAAAAGCATTTGCCTCATATCAATGAACCTGTATTAGAAATGCCTTTCGAACTACTCAAAAGTATTCTTAGTGAATCAATTCATTCGTCTACTGAAGAAATGGAAGAAGAGGAAGAGGAATTCTTTCCAAGTCTAGCTTCAGTTCCAAGCCTAACTTTTTCGGAGCTCGAATATCAATTACAAGGACTATTCGCAGGATACGAGGAGGATGTGGATGAGCCACTCCTCTCAGATGAAGACCTTTCTTAACCTTCTCTAGATTAACACAATTTATTCTTCTCTTCTAAATTCCAGTGAAATATATTTCTTTCTTACAGTTTTTATCTTTGTGAATATAAAATACTTTCTTTTTCTCTTCTAAATTACTACACCAATTATTTATGGCCAGACATTTATTATTTATAATAGTTTTTCCCTTCAAAAAAATATTAATATTTTTTTTAACTCTTTCCATAAAATACATATGTTTATTATTATTTTATATATATACATATCGATCCAAAACATTTTGATCTCTAATAAAAATCAAAATTAACAAGTTTAATAAAATCTATGTTTTTTTTATATCCTCTATAATTAACAAGAATTAACTTCCTTATTTCTTTAAATTATTCCTAACAAGAGCAAATATTTTTTTGAATGGGGGGGGGGGGGGTGGGGGGGGGGC
>JAAAKE020118128.1:0-35757 GCA_010014785.2 Anisolabis maritima | reverse complement strand
CTCGTCACAACAATATTCCTATTCGTATTGGTGTAAACGGTGGCCCCCTTTTTTTTAATAAAACAAATTTATTTTTTCCTGAACGGAAGAGAGAAGGAAGCTTTTTATGCTTTTTTTTTATCCCTAAAAAATTTTATGTCTGCCTCTATCTGCATATGTGAATTTATGAAATTGAATTATGTTAGGTTCTATATCTCTAACTTTATTGCTGATTTTAATTCGGGAATGAAATTTTTGACTAAAAATAGAAAAACGTTGAGTTATTCAGTAAGATTTTCATTTAAATTATATTAACTTACAGTATTTTTTATAAAAAATAAATACCTTTGCATTTAATTTAAAAAAATCAATTGAATAATAAAGAATTAGGCTATGATAATATGCCTTTATCTTTCATTGAGAGCTCTATGATAATATATTTATTTATTTAAAATTTAAAGAATAAAAAATTTAAAAAGCTATTTTCTTTCTTAGGGCCCCTTGGAGGTATTTCTTTAAGTTATTCCCATCACGTAGCAATTCAATAAATTTCTCTTTCTCAAATGCTATTTAACGAATCCATAAAATTTCGATTAAATCGTTCATTTCCTTGGAAAATTATCATTCCTAAATTCTTAGCGAAAAAAAATGCAATTTATGAATATTAAAAATTTATTTAACTAATGCTTAAATTAATCAGAAAATACCTAATCCAGATTCTCTTTCCCTTCTCTCTCTTTTTTCATAAACAAAATTTTCATGTTGAAATGGTTTAAATTTAAAATGGCTAAAACTTGCGCGAAAAAGAGTAGGCTTATAGACAAACAAAATAAAACATGCTTGTTCCTAATGCCACTCTCTGCAAACCAATTTTTTTTCTTGTCTATTACTCAAAACTTCGTTTATAATCTTTTCTTCAAAAATTTTTAAATCAAAATCATATTGAAATATATATTTGAAGTTTGATTTTATTATAAATTAAAAACAAATCATATTCATTTTCAAGCTCGAATAAAAAAGCGCGCACCACAAAACTCATTATTTTGTAAATTCAATGCCTTTAAAAAGAACAAATTTGTTTTTTTTTTTCAACAAATGAACTTATTAATTTGCTCTGTTATTTGTTTTTTTTTTTCCCATTTTTTTTTACTTTCTCTTATTTTAATTAAATAACACTACTGGAAAAATAATAAAACCTATTTGTTGGGCTTTTGAAGTTAATTCGCAAGACATTAGACAATATCTCTTAACTCTGATTTTTTTTTATTACTGTATGTAAAATATTTAATTAGACAATGTGAATTTTTTTACTGATGATTAATTCTATTTCCATATAAATTTTTCCAATAAACATAAAACATTTTATTAACTCTTTAATCAAAGCCATTTTCTTCTGTTTTTTTTTCTCTAAAATTAAACAGAAGGAAATTGACGTTTTTAGTCCGAGTTGGTGGGAGCGACATTAATTAGTTTTATGAATATTTCACTCACCGGAGGAGGGCGCAATTCTCTTCTCTAACTCCCTTGCGAATTTTTCTACCCAAAATATTACCATTTGGATATGACGGACTATGGATTATTTAACGCCTTTTTGGCTTCAGCGTTAATTCGCCTGGACATTCTTTAATGGTGGTTATCCATTCGCAAGGCTTTTCAAATGAGTTTGGTCTTTAATTTGATGAGAAATCATCATCATCATCATCATCATCATCAGCCTAGTTTATGTATAGAGAGTGAGAGAGAGAAGAGTTGATAAACTTGCTAGAGCTTCAAATTTGCATTGATCCCTTGCGAAAGTTGTGAACTCGAATTACCATGTCAGTCAAATGTGAGCTTTGGCGTTCAAAACAACGACATGCAGCCAAATCTGTACGGGATTTTTCCAATAATCATACACAACAAAACATGCAACGTTTCAAATTTTCTATACATAGTTATATTAAAATTATTTTATTAGTAATCTATTATATATTATTATATATAAACGCAATATATCGTGCAAAAATTTAACATTTGCTCAATTGAGAAAGAAGCGGATGTCTATCAAATGTCATCTATATGACATAATTATCTTTGTGTACAAAAAAATTTAGTTAAAAAGTACCATAACTCTAACAAATACAGGAAAGCTTATAGTTAAAAAAAGGCAAAAAAATTTTTTCATTTATATTTACGGTGTCCATAGCTTTGAGCATATTAATTAAAAGTTTGACTATCTATTCCGCTAGATGGCAATGAAATATAAGTCATAGAATAGCTCTGCGCCCCAGATGCCATCTATCTAAGCTTTGCGCTACTGCTCTAATTTGACAAATGTAGAACGTAGTGTTTGTTTACATTCATCGTCCCTTGTCACTGTTTGCTCTGTGTACTGGTTTAGTGATTGTAAAATTAATTAGTAATGACAGGTATCGTATAACAAAAATATAAAATTGGGTACATTTTACATTTACTGCGTTAAAATTATATGTTTTATTAATTTATTTTGTAACTCTTGTTATTATCGTCAAGTTTTATGCATTGCATTAAACATAAATTTATTTTGTTTTATTACTAGCGCAATAAATGAAAAATGTAAATGTTAATAAATTTTTAATTTATTTTTTCTTTTCAGTTTTCTTTTCTATAATTTATATCAATTATTATGGCATCTAAAAGAAAGTGTGTGTTTAATGAAAAATCGCAAGAGGAATATCCTTTTATGAAAAAAATGAGTACAAATTATGAGGTCAGATACAATAAATGTTCAGCAATTTTTAATATTGCTCTCATTGGAAAATTGGCAATCGAACAACACTTGCAAACAATAAAGCATAAAGCAGCAGACCCTGCTGCAGCAGGTACGCAGATTACATCATTCCTTCAAAAATCAACATTCAACGATCGTGAAAAATCATTAGCATTGAAAGAAGCTATTTGGAGCTATAATTCTGTGTAACACAATCACTCTTTTCCCTCAAATGATTGTTACTTCAAAGCCAACTAAAAAATGTTTTGATAAGCAATGTTCTTATGGGAGAACAAAGTCCCTAGTCATTATATTAAAGGTTCTAGCTCCACATGCTCTTGATTTAATAAAGACTGAATTGACAACAATAAATTATATTTCCGTTTATTCAGATAGTTCAAATCATGGTAACATGAAACTATGCACAATTTCAGTAAGATAATTTTCACCAACTGAAGATATTAAAGTTAAATTGTTATCTATAAAACAATTACCAGGTGAAACGTCTGATATTTTAAGAAATGCAATTAGAGAATCTCTTGATAATTTTGGTGGTGCTCAAAGAAGAGTTGAAAATAATGTTTTTCACAAACTTCATGTATGTAATATTAAATTAATTGGTGTTAATTGTGCTAGTCACATATGCAACAATTGTATTAGTACTGGTGTAGAATGTCTTGTTGTTGATATCGAAGTTATACTAGTAAAAATTTATTCTTATTTTTATATTTATACAGTGCGGGTGGAAAAATTCAAAGAAATTTGTGATCATATAGATGTTCAGTATCAAAAGTTAATAGGTTACAGCAAAACTAGATGACTGACTTTATTACCGGCTCTAGAAAGAATTCTAAAATTATTTGAACCTCTTAAGCAATACTTTTTAGAGCAAGAGAAATGTCCTACTATTCTTAAAAGTTTTTCACCAACCCATTTGCATTAGCATGGTTGTTATTCGTCCAATATTTCAACATTTTTCAAAAAATAGTATCTTTCAAGTACTTATATTGTACATTGTTGAATATGCTTTATGTTTACCAGGTTCTGATGCCCTATCGAAAGAGTATTCTCTTTCATCAATAATTTTTGGACAAGTGAAAAAAATCAATTAAAAGTAAAAACATTAGAAGCTTGTATATACACCAAATATAATTACAATATGAATTGTTTAGAAAAACAACAAATAAGAACAGAGAATTTGATTTATATCTGAATGTTTGTAAATAATACTGAATTTTAAGTAGACTAAAGAGAACTCAAGGGTTATCTCTGTCCTTGTCTTACAGTACAGTTATGTTCAAAAATTTTCAAAACTTCAGGTCATATTAGAGAACTGACGTTTATATATGCGATATACAATGATTTGTACATGATGATTTTGCGCATGGCACGAAAAGGATAGAGATGACATTTAAGTGCTAAACAGTTTACACGGTTAATTAACATAAATAAAGTATAGACGCATTCGTTCCATTTTAGTTAGACTTCAATCGTAAATAAAAATAGTTAAATATTATATTTTCATAGAGTATGGGTATATATTGTGTCAACTTCTATACATATTATTTTGAAAATATTTAAGGTAATCAGCATCCTCTATTCTATTTCTTCTTATGTCCGCTCAGAGTGAAAATCAATTATTGATAAAATGAAAATGATTATTTTGTTTCCATATGGCGCAAATATTTATTTCTTCAATTAAGTCGTTTTTGTTTCATTTGGGCTTCAGAAATTATTATTTAGTTAAATAAAAAAAAATGATAAATTGTTTCTGTTGAGTTTAATTAATATTCGAAGAATTAAAGTTGTTATCTTTGGGGCGTCCCTGGTGGCTTAATCTGCAAATTTATCGAGAATATGTCATTTTCGATCGAGGCAAACGATGAAATGAATGAACGCCAACAACCCTTTAAGGTGCTCAGACCTCTTTTCAATTTTTTTCTCTCTCGCTCTCTTTGCAAAGAGATGACCCCGCAATTCCAACGCCCACCGATAAGGGAAAAAATCGAACTCCATTAGGCGGCATATCAGTTGTGTATCGCGATAAGAGCAGGCCTGCAATTGCTTAGTCGTCGTCGCAATTAATAAGCCCGTATTAATGACTAGAACATTAATCAGCATGATTTAATCAAAGGGATTTTTGCGGGACTGGCCCTTTGAGCTACAGCCCTGAGTAAGAAGCTCCTGGCAGCTGTCAGCCACATGAGAGCCAGATGAGTAATCTACCCGTCGCAAAAACCCAGGGCCAAATTAAGAATACAAGCATTATTGGGTTTTGCAAATAATCCATTCAGCAAAATTAATGCACAGCGGATTTAATTAATTACTTTCGCAGACTTAACAATTTATTTTTAAAGAGAAAATTATTTCTGATTTCAGTTGAAGTTCCAAAAACTACTAATAATTAAAAAACATATATATATATATAGGAAATAATAGAATTAATTTAGAGAATATTAATTTTTCTAACTTCCACTATACTTAATTCATCAAATCAAATCAAAGATTTTATTCATGAAAGATTAACAACAAATTCAAATAAGTTTATAAGTATTCAAAAATTGGACTTAATAGAATATTTTGCAATAAACAGTTAGTGAAATTTATATTGTATTAAGGTGGCCTTTTAAATATTAATATATTTGTGATCTTAAAAAATAATCAAGAAAATTTATCCTTAATATATATATATAGAGAAAACTACCTTGCTCTCCTGGGGTGCACTAAGTTGTTTTTTGTGTTGTTAATAATTCAAAAGATCTCAGACCAAATAATAATTTGTGATAACTATTGAATAAAAAATTATCTTAATAGGTATGGATATTTATCATCTTTAAACCAAAGGTCTTAGATACGAAAAAAGAACCATGGGTTGCAGTAATTAGTTCTTGTTTGTTCGGTAGGTAACCAAAATGCTCCCGAGCTCAAGGTGGTATGGTTCAGCATGCACAGATTTTCTTCTTGAAATTAGGAACTGAGGTTGCATGATCTTCTCCTTTAGTGATATCTTCCTTCAATCAAACATAATTTTTACAAACTATGAGAGTCCATGCATAGGTTTAGTCAATTATTTAGATTATTTCATTAAAAGTTGATCAATGATTTTTTTAAGGTGTTTTCGACATCTGAGACCATTTAGACTCCGTCTTTATTTATTCATAATATATTGGTAGACAATATATTATAAATAAATTGTCGCTTAGAACGAGAAGCTAACCAGTGACCTTTGATATTCCACCAAGAGAGAGGGATTGTTAATAATTAATTAAACTAAGATTACTGGATCTTACTAGTATCGTATTAAATATATTGTGTATCGTTCTAAGTCTATCTGCCCTCAGATGCCGAAAAGATTAAAAAAAAAACAACTAAGATTAATGTCATTGTTGTTTAAGCCAACTAATCGACCATTTAGAAGGCAAATAATCTGTTAGAGCATCGATCAATCAACAATAAATCACTTTTTTGTATATTATCTCTCGGAAAACCAGCTACAAGGGTTAGAAGAAAAGGGGGATTAATTAAAAAAAGATTGCAAAATTTAAGTATGAACAGGTAGCCAAATCGTTAATTGGTTATTCACGTGTATTCTCAATGGAGTTGTGATGTTTTTCGAGTCCTTTATCTTTTCATCATTAGTTCATTAACTCCAAATATAATTTGCAAGAAAATTCCACTTTTTTAAATAATTGATTTGAGGATACTTCCCGATGAGATAGAAAGCTGAAATTTCATATTTCATCTACCTATGTAGTTTTTATATGGTCTGAATTTTTAATTGAAAATTCCTCCTTAATATTTATATGAAATATTTCAAATTTTCTAAAAAAATATTCACATATTATATGTGTCAGGAATTGACACGTTGTGGTTACTCTGAGGAGAGTAATATTCTTGAGAATAATACTGGAGGGGTTTCCCATTACCTTCCCCAGGAAGAGGCATCACTAATAGTTGGATAAATATTTGCCATGAGATGGTTTGACCTGAGTTGCCTTCAACTCAGGATTAAAAGCTTAGCTGCTTTATCCTCTCGGCTGATCACCTCCTCATGTAATAAATCAAATTATTTATTAATAAATTCCTACGTTTAAAAGAAACAAAAATTGAATGGAGATTAAGAATAAAAGCGTTTCAAAAGCAGAGGTCCCAAAGGGCGAAGCCTCCTAGCTAGCTAGGTTCGTAGCAAGCCGGGCTGTATTTCTAATCTAACATAATTTTCCAAAAATTTCTGAAGATAATTTCAAAGTGACTTAAATAATTTTTTTTAAGAAATAACCTTGACATATCTTGATTAATAAAGTTTATTTGGTCTTTATGTTAGTATGTTTTCACTATATATCTTGGCGAAATAAAACAATAAATCTTTTTAAATTATTATTTTACACAAACTTGAAACGAAATTCCTCATTATAGCATTTGATTAAAATTTCAAAATTTTTAAAATGAAAACAGAGCTTTTTTTTTTATAAATGCAAATTAATTTTTTTGATGTGTTATTCCCTCAGTTTCCTTCCGAATGCTGATTTCCTTTGGCGTTTCAATTATTGTCCCAAGACTTGGACGGGCTCCCCCCAACCTCTCCACCTTCAAAGGGCGTTTGTCTGCAAGTTAAAGAGGATGCACTAAGACGAGATTATCTCTTATTATACTAAAACTTGGAATAATTGCACTTCCAAGTGATATGACTATTTGAAATTCCATAATACGCCATCTTCATATTATATTTTTAATGAGACTATAAAATATGCGAGATGGAAATTTTTTATTATTATCTCGTTTAGCGAATCGCTGTGTTTATAAATTATCATTTTTAAAATATTCAAATTAATTATTATAGTAAGGTCAAATTTAATATTTTGTTTTATAGAGTGGTAATAAACATTAAAAGTTGAAAGAATAAAAAAGAAAATATTCATTTATGTAGAGGAATAATAGAGAGAGACAAAAAATTATGCCAACTTTCCACCTCGTTCATATATCCTCTGAATTAAATTTAACACTACGAAGAATTTTAATTAGATGTATAGGAGGTCTATAAAGCAAAAACCCGGGATTTTATCCTTCAAATCACGTCAAAATTATCAATTTAAAAAAGTAACAGCCATAGGATGTGGAGGCGGTTCTTAATTTAATATATTATTTTTTAAATAAATTTTTTTAAATTTTCCATTCAATTGTTAAGGTCCAGAACTGGAGACAAACATCTTAATTATCTTCACAAAGTTTCAAAAAGTTTGGTCCAGAGGATGTTGAAAAAATCGTGGTTCTTAATAAATATTAGGGGGCCTTTTTTGCCGACAACTAAGGCCCGATTAACTACATATTTTAATATCTTGATAGGCTCTAAATGGACTATAAATTTGTAAAGTTTCATCATTTTTGGTTGAGATATAAGCTCATAAAAACAAACACCAACATACACACATTTGAATTTTTTTACATTTTTAGGGTCCTTTTGACTTGAAGCGTAAAGATATTCTAAAAGATTGCAGGTTAAGTTTTTTATAATGATAACACTTTCCATTCACTACAACAATATACAATAGTTTGGGAAAGTATTTAATCTGATTACCTAAAGTAAGAAAAAATGTGTATTCTCCACATTTTTGGCGTCGGGCCCCCTTGTTAGCCGGCTCACAATTTTTTCTAGATTTTACTTTTAGAGATTTTTGATTTGTGTGTATTAATTAAATCAAATATTAAAATTAAATTGCCATTTCAATTCCGTTTATTGTTTGCCCAGACCCTTGAAATAAATAAATTTCTTGCTTCGTGTACCAAAAGTCACTGGTCGCTTCCTGTTTGGAGCGACAAAAATTTATTTAAATTATATTGGCTACCAATTAAATTAATAAGGACGGAGTCTAAATGGCCTCAGATGCCGAAAAAGACAAAATCAAATTCTGTCTCGTGTGTATGTGTCTGTGAACAAGATTTCTCAAAAAGTAAAAAACGTACGAGGATTATATTTAAGCTAGGGACCCTTCTGGCTTACAGCTCGAAGCTTTTGAATAAAATCGCCCAAAGAGTACTAGTACTTTATTGATACTTTTTTAGTTTTTTTTTCGATTTTTCAAAATTCGCGATTTTGATTAAAATTCATAAATCAATTATTTATTAGTTTATCTTTGAAATCTATTAACCTTTATCCCCCCCCCCCCCCAAAGTTATTTGGGGCCCGCCTTTCTGATGTACTCTTTTAAGTTTTTTGTAATTTTGCCAGACCCATTTTTTTAGACTCAGGGGACCTCAAATCCTGTCTTTCCAATGAAATCTCAACAACACATTTTGCATTTCTAAAATTTATGTGCTTTGCACAAAACTCATTGATAATTAATTTTTCTTTTGAATCCTCCAACGAATGCATTTATTATGAATTCAAGCAAGTTGAAATTATCTAAATTTAAAATAATCCATTTTGGGAAAGTTTTATCCCTTGAGATAATATAGTTTTTGTTAACGAGTTCTTGCCAAGTAACAAGTGCAATTTAAAAGGACTTTGAATATGAGTAACTTGCCTTTCGTAGGAGCTTGAGAAGGCGTTCCCTGGCCACTTTTCTGAGCTCAGCTCTGCCTAGCTCCTGGAGTAAGATGGCAGAGTTGAGTAGTGCCTGCTCATGGTCAGGGTCGAACTCCAACGCCTTGTCCAGATAGGCTAGTGCTTGGGACGCCTTTCCCTGTTCCAGGAACACTACGCCCAGCTGAAACATAAGAGCGGGTTATTTATTCTCTGAAAGAAAAATCTCCAAAACTTATTATAGTTCTCTCCAAATAAAATGGTGTAATATCCAGTGAAAAACTGAAAGAGACGATTTTTTTACTTAATGAAAAACAAAGCTGTACTGACAAAATTTTTTTCTTTCTTTTATTTCTAATGTAATTAATTTCCTTTTGCCGAATTTTAACTTTTGGTTATCATCAGAGTTGGAGGGGTCTTTAATGCTGAAGTTATTAAATACATAGAGATCCATTCATTTGACTCAGATTTAATGTTTTAAGGGTATTTTTAAACTTTAGTTGGATTAAAGAACATTTCAAGTATTTTTTAAAATTAGGAATAATGTTATTTTTCAAATAACCAAAAGGTTATTAAATTTTTTCGGTAAATATAGGTTCCTCTTCTATTTTATTTATATTTGTCGTCAAATGTAAGTAAAATTTATTTTTAAGAATTGAAACTGCCCCTGGTCCTTAACTCAGAGTTAAAGATCAGGATCTAAATGGTTCGCTCCCCGTCCTAAGTGATTATTTAAATTATATTGGTTAACAAATAATTTAAATAAATATGGAGTATATTGGTTATCGTGTTAACTATTAATATATCGTATTTGTTAAATGGCCTCAGGTATCGAAAAAACAATTGAAACTTAGGAATGTTAATGAATGAAATTAAAGGAGAATTTCGAACAAAAAAATGTTTCAAAGTCCTACTTAAAAATAAATATTTATACCCCTGTGCTATCTTTTTTTTAGATTCGCCATATTCACCAATAATTTACAAGCTTGCAACATCTTTATTGTGATCTTCTCGGCTTTTCGATGGCGAGTCTCTCTATTATTATGTTCCAAAGTTTCATTTGTTCCAATAATGGATTCAATCTGTAGTTCAATCTCGGACTCGAGCCCGATTCCGCAAGGTTTTGAAAGGTATTTTTATTTATAAGTAACCCGATTTATACAAGTCTCAAAACAGAGCTTAAAAGTAGCTAGTTACACTACCTAATCGCAAAAAATTCTCAATTTTACCATTTTGAAAACCATTTGTAGTAGTAAGTGTGAACGAAGTTCCGTTTAATGGATATTTTCAAACAATTTCAAATGATTTTTAACCTCTTAGGCCCTTTTTTGGGAGTACAATTATAAGCTGGTGTATGGTGGGAATATAATTTTATCTATATATTATATGGTTTTTGAGTTAGTTTTTCTATTTTCAGCACTGATTCTTATATAAACAAGACTTGTTTTATTTAGAGAATTTCATATTGGCTTTGCTTTTATTCTGTCTTAAATAAATTTCTCCTCCATTTTGTCTTGCTCTATAACTTAAAAAATTATTATGATCTGTCATATTTGGTCTTAAAACCTATCGATTGAATGATATGGTTAAAATGATAAAAATTAAATTATTATCTAACTTCTAAATATTTATAGATCATTTTTTGTTTGCTAAACTGACTTGACTTTTGGTTGCCTTCCTGCCAGGCGAAGCTATATTTTCCCTTGCATTCAATTGAACAATTCCTGCATTTCGTGTATCAACTTATTTTTTATTTTAATTTTTTCTAATAAGGAATTTCTGAATTTTTTGTATCATATATGAGAAATTATTAACGAATGAATATCAAATTCTGACATCTAGTTTGGAAACATAGCAATTTTGAAAAATTCAAGACAAGAATTGATTTTCTTGAGAGGAAACAAAAGACTTAGGTTAAGGCATTACCCATAAAAATTAATATTCTAAGTTATCCGGATATAAAATAAAATTAAATATAATTATAAGACTAAACCTAACGCCTTCATATAAAGTAATATCTCATGTTGTCAAAAGTTTTACGTAACGTGATATTCCTGTGAATTGGGAGGCAATTTCCATTATTCCTTATGGAGAAACTTAGATCTCATTAGAAGGTATAATAGGATTTGAATTTTTGACGCTCTTCTCTAGTTGCTTTTGAACATCCAGATACAGAGTCGCGTTATACCTTCATGAGACAGAACCTGGGTAAATTTGAATGTGCCGCTTCAAATGAGAATGCAGACATTCAGGATTTTTTTTTTTGAAATTTAAAATTCTTTTACAATATAATGACATTTCTTGAATTCAATAGAAAATAATATTGAAATCGTTTTAAATGTTTTTGAAGGTATATATTGTTAATTAATTTTTTCTATCTTAAAATATTTTATTTTAACTTTTAATTAGTTAGTCCAAGGTTTCTCAAACTTTTTAATTTCACGGCGCCCTTAAAACCGCCCTTTTATTTTTTTTAGGAATGTTCTGTGATACTTTTATTATATTATTCGTATTAACAAAAATAGATTCAAAATTTAATACAATTTTTAGACAAATCTTCTTTCCTTCCTTCATAATATAAAGACTAATTAAATTCTTAAAAAAATAAAAAAAATTTTTAGATTATTTTGCGGCGTCTTAAACTATTTTAACGATTTTGATTAAATTGGGTGTCTATTAAGAGATGAATCAGAGGGGGTCTCGACGCAAAAATCTGTGACAGCATATTACTCAGCTTTCCATACCTCATGGTAAGAGATGATTTACTATATTTATTTTTATTCTGCTCCTCTATTCTGACTTTTCAGGCTTAACACCACCCTCAAAGCTCTAGAATGGTCGATATAAATCTAGGATCACAATTCCAATTATATAATAAAACGAAAAACATTTAAAATAATTAAAAATGTAGTTATCCTAAGCGCAATCCAACACAGAAGAGAAACACATTAACCAAATTAATCAAGCGCCGTTAACCAAAATCTATGCTGTTATCCAAAGCATTTTTTTTACAGCTCGTTAACTAAATATATAATTATTAATTTAAATATTTAGTAATTATTTATAATTTAAATGTATTACATGTGCTTTATCTTTGTATTATATCGTAAATTGAAATTGATTCATCATTTATATCGACAGTCCTAGAGTTATGAGGATGATCTTAATCAAGACCGAAACGTCATTATAATTAATTCTTTTAATTTCTTCACTTTAAACATTACCTACTCTATCTGTATATTTACATCATTGAGTAATATATTAATAATCAAAACAAAAATTCTGGCTATTCAATTTTGAACCACTTATTTTTTTATTTCTTCAGCTTTAATTTGATATTACAATTTATCTTTTTTTTTTTCTCTTCTCTCTCTCTCTCTAATTTCAGCAAATTATTTGATATTTAATTTAATTTCTCTTGTTAAAAAAAACTCCCCATTTGCAGTCCAGAGTTTATAATTGATTATATTAGAATTCACATCATAAAATTCCATTCAATTCACCATGTACCAACACACACACTCACACGCATATATATATATATATACACTCCAAACCATCCTCAGCAGCAATCTATAGATAGAGAATAAATGATACGAGAGCGAGAACCAATTTTCATAATTCATTTTAATCATACTTTTATCATCGGTTATCTCTTGTTAAAGAGCAAATTACTCCCCCCCCATAACTCTCTCTCTCTACATTTATCCCAATAAAAACATTCAATTTTTAGATATTTTTTTCCCTCGGGCTAATGCACAAGCCGACCAATTTTAATTATTAATCAATTGGTAATGCTTTTAAATATCGTTTTGGGAAAAAAATTCGCTCATTTTTCATGAAAATATATTTATTAGTATTTTATATATACATAGATCTATATATTTTTTTAAATAATGATATTTTTAGCAAATGTAATAGTGATTTGCATTTAATCAAAATTTATTGAGGTGAAAGAGATTTTTTCTTTAGAAATAAAAACCTTTTTAGTGTAAATTTAATTATTTTTAGTAAACTAAAAAAAAAAATAGGAAATGGCAATCCTAACACCTAAGTATAATAATATAAATTTCAATAAAAAATTATTTTTCCAAAGATGTATTTATATTGAAAATGTTTGCCAGAAAAAGATGTCTCTCATTCGCTTAAACGTTTCTATGTTTATTTATAAGCAAAATAGAAATAAAATAGAGGGAGACGAACGGCTGTTAATTATCGAATGTTTGAAAGAGATATTTTCTACCCCTTCAAATTTTGTTTGCTTGCTGATCAAAGGAAAAATTAAACATTATTGATTCTTATAATTAAAACAAATATGAGAGATTTTTTAAAAGTTGAATATTTTGATTTTTTTATATTATTACTTGTAAATCATCTAGTTAAGTGGTTCTGAATCTCTCCAAGCCCATCTTTGGCCACCCCCCTAAACATCTCAAACATCTAATGCTCCTCCCCTTGTGGCATATAATTTTTACTTTCTCTTACCCTAATATATAATGGTGAGAAAGTATTGCGATTGCAAAAAAATCTATGTCGAGATTTCAACGGAAATATTCGTTTTGAGAAAAAATAAATGTCGCAAAATGGTCCGTCTGTCTGGGTGTTTCGGAAAACGCCCAAGGGCCACCTTTGGATGTGTGTGTCTGTGTGTTTGTGAACAAGATTTCTCAAAAACAAAAAGCTGTTTGAGGCTGAAATTTTATATTTAAGCTAGGTAACCATGTCGCTTGCGCCGCTTAGTTTTTTTTAATAAAATCGACCAAAGTGTACAAGTATTTTCCTGATACACTTTTTAAATTATTTTCAAATATCAAAATTCGTTCTAACGATTTTGATTAAAATTCATAAAACAATTATTTATTTGATGCTCTTTGAAATGTATGAGTATTAATCCTTCTAAATTGTTTAGGGCCCTCTTTACTCGTACGTTTTTAGATTTTTTATAAACTTTTCTGAAACTACTCTAACAATTTTGATTAAATTGGCTGTACATATAATACATTAGATAATCTTTAAGGTATATTAATTATTTTCTATTCAAAAATAGGGTGGGCCCTTCAGTTTAAAGGCTCCTCTACAAGTTGGCCCATTATGGGCCACTGCGCACCTCCCTTACGCATGATGGCCGGCCTTATCTTCCAGAAAACAAACAAAATGCGAGTGTTATGAAATTCTCATTTATTAAACAAAATAAATTCAAGTTGACTGTACGGTCAACGCAAAAAATCTGGCACATCACTTAGCTTTCCTTATTTTAGGTAAGAGAAAGTTGTGTGATGTAGATTTATCACACCATATTTTTAATATTTGAGAGGTGATGAATTTATAATTAAAATGATATATAATACGGTATCTAAAATCAATATTTTCCGATTGGTAGATGATACTGTTTTAATCAAATTTATTGGGATCTGAGAGAAATTATCATCAATTTTCCAATGAACCAAGTCAAAATTAAAGCAATCAAAAACGCCCAAATCAAATTTGATTCCCATTTATAATCCTGGTTTGCAAGAGTTAAATATTTAGGAATTTATTTTGATGGACACCTAAATTGGACTCCACGCAGATCAAATATGCAGCTTGTAACGATGGAATCGCATTTGGCCATTAATTAGTCCTAAATTTGGAGTTATAATTATATAAAGCTAGAACGAGTCCTCTGCTTATTTATGGCTTTGCTCCTGTATTTCCCGGCACTGGTTTTTACTTGTTGATAAAAATTTAAAAATAAAATACCCTATAAATAAAATAAAGCACATTTAGGAATTTTAATTTCAGGTATAGTAATAAAGTTCCATTCTTTAAAGATTAACAGACTAATTATTTTAATTAATTTTAACTTCTGAATCGAAATATCATTCAAAAAGTTGCATCTAATTTATTAATAATGACCGTTTCGGGTGAAAAATTTAAATTCCCGCACTATTTTATATAATATAATGGTAAAATTTAACCCCCCCAATTTTTAAAAATATCCTTACCTTTACATCAAGTCAAAAGGAAAAAATGCCAAAAATCATAAATCCCTTATAGGTGTGTGTGTGTGTATGTATGTATGAGTGTTGCTTTTATTTTTATTTTAAAAAACAAAACGTTAGCAGATTTGTCTGAAAATCTGGTTCATATTTTACTAATGAAATTTCGAGAAGCAGATAAAATTATGCTCATTTTGAGTTGATGTAGGCCAAATTGTTAACAGTGCATCATTTAATTGCTGATTTTGTGTAATATTTCCAGTGCACTAGTAAATACTATTATAATCTTTCGTTAATGACCAATAGGTTTTATTTACTTTGGGTGTATAGTGCGAATCCGTATAGAAATACATGAACTTTTTTATTGTTTATGTAAACTTTTTGCACCACAATTTTCCATTTCAACTTCTGATTCTGGTATAAGTTCAAAATTAGCGTCCTTATCATCATCTTTATTATTGATACCAAAAAGTCTTATCATTATTGATATTGATTTTATCATTTCGGTTTTATTTGCTAAGGAAAGTTGTGTAATATGCGTTTAGTCACTCCAAATTAAGTTTTTTAAGTCTTCGGCATCTCAGGTCATATAGACTTTTAAATGATACTTAAATATGCTTACGATACAAATTATCTAGACATATTTATTTACACCAAATGGTTTAAATAAATTTTCATCGGGCTAGGATCCGAACCCACATCCCTTGGCTTTGAAGACTATCAATAATGACAATGTCAATATCTTTAACCTTCTTTAACTGCCACTAGATGGGACACAGTATGTATTAATTTTCCTATATTTTATTATATTTTTGGAAACTTTAGCATACACATTGAGTTTTTACTCAACACATAAACTTTATTATTACAGTATATCTAAATATAATTAAATATTGAGATAACTAAAATATATATTATTATAATGTTTTTGAAAAAATTGTGACTTTATTTCGAATAAATGATTTGAATACATAGGGCTATAATAATCGACTCCCAGACCAATTTGATCTTTAAAATTTAGTTTGTAATTGGTTATCTCAGTTCAACTACATAATTTAGTTGTTTACCTGTTAATTTTCAACGATTCTTCGAACTTATTTTCTAATACAAAGAAAAAAAGTTCGAACATTGAATAATAGAGGTTTGTTTTGAAAAAGATAGTGGTTTTCAAAACGTCCCAAGAGCTTTTAAGTTAATATATCGTTTAGAAAGTACGAGATGATTGTTTGATTGAACATGTTTGCTGCTTCCCGGACCTGAACCAGGGATCATCCACTTTTGCGGCTATATATCCGCCGCGAAAGAAGATGGTCCCAATCATCTCATACTTTCTAAAAAGAGTTGGATACGCTCAGGATCTAGATATAGGCAGCAGACAAGGCACTTAGATTGAGCAGTGGCTCCTACCTGGGGGATGCCGAATATTTTAGAGATATTTTTAGTTTTTATAATTTTAATACTTTTACGATTAAAATAAAATAATAGAAAAATTATTATAAAAAATCTTTTGTTTGGGTTTATCAGGATTACTTGATATTATAAACAATAAACTCACATTGTAGTATATATCGGGGTTGTTGCTGTCATAGAAGAGTGCTCTCTCGTAGACTTCCTGTGCTTCTTTAGTGCGATTTAACTTTAGAAGGATGTCTCCCCGGTTGATGTAGGCCTGTGTATAATCCGCCCTCATACTTATGGCCTGGCGATAGAGCAGATCAGCCTCTTCCAACCGAGTCTCGTTCCTTGCTATCAGGTTGGCCAGGTTCAGGAACACATTCAGGTGGTTGGGTGCGATTCTCGCCTGGTACGATTCACCCGGTTTCGCTTTCGGTAGCAATGATTTCGCCTACGAAAAAAAAAAACAAAACAAACGTGATCGTGTCAAATGCAATGGCAATTCGCCGATTTCCTTTTTTTATTCAAAACACATCTTCCCTAACCCTGTCACATAGCTAGGGGAAGGAATAACAGAAAAATACATAAATAGGACTACACATTCACTTCTTTCCCCCTTTTTTTCCTTATTCCATAGAGCACGTAGGCCTCTAATAAATTTCGAAACAAAAAAAATATTCTCAAAAATATAGCTTATAATAAATAGAAAGAAGAAAGTGAAAAGTTAAATAAAGATAAGAGAAAAAATCCAAGGAGATGAAAAACATTGTTACTAAGCTAGTTAGAATATTATTCTTCCTTAAATAAATAAATATATCCACATTTTAATTTTTTTTTTAATTTTAAATTTTCTCAAAAGTATTTTTTTTTTTTTTTGGGGATATGAAAGCATAAGGTTCAATGGACCTATAAAGACCAATAGTCACATGCAACCAGCAAGAACGGGAGAAGGGGAGAGAGATTTTAAAAAGTGCTTGTTGAGGTATAATAAAAAATAAGAAGCCCTAAATAGGAAATGACTCAGAAATCAGAAAAAGTGTGATTTAATAACTTAATTTTCAGTGAATCCATAAGTTGATACTGGTATTTATATTATTATCTTTCACCCGATACGAGATAGAAAATAAAGTGGCGGGATACTGATAGAAGGCTAGGAAGAAGGTAGGTATATAAAGCGCCTAATTCAGTCCTTCCCGATCTTTGTCCAGAGGTCCATTAATCTAGACACGAGATTCAAAAACCATTTAATATCTAGAACCAATCTCCATGAAATTAGCGCTATTCAATTAACTAGAGTTTAAAAAAATATTTTTCAAAATTTTTTAATTGCGGGCTGAGATATGATAAAAAAAGTACATTTTGGAGACACAAATTGCAATTTATTGTGATTTTATTTCGTCAGCTGACTCTTGCGTGGGCTTCCCGCTTTGATGACTACTAGTTCAGGTGAAGCCTTATATTATTTGATTTTTCGTCAAAAGTCCTCTGTAAATAATACGCAAATATTGCCAATAATAATTATTATTAAATAATAATTATTACTTAATTAAAGCATGGCGTTATCATATATATATATTCCCTCGTTTTTTAAAAATATAAATTTATTAAAATTAAAATTAATAATAGAAAAGAAAAAGAAATATATACGTTTATAAGGAATTTCATTATAGGCTTTTTTATTATTTAAGATTGTAATATTTTGATATTTTATTTGTTTGGATGTGCATGGACTCGAAACAGGATTTTCCGCTTTGATTATCTATAGGGCGTTGTTTGAAAACCAACTATTTCAAACAAAACACTATCAGTCAGTATTCCTTATTATTATGCGTAACAAAAAATTCCCTAGACTTAAAGACTCCTTAAACTCTAAAGAATCTTTAAGTCCAGGGAGTTTTACTTATTACACATAGTATAATAAACTTTAGCTAATAAGCCCGGCATTATTAAATACCGAAAAAAGCCAAAATTTGTCTCTCGATATATACACCAGTATTTTGAAATAATCTAATAAAAAGTTAACTAAATTTTCAGAAAAATTTATTACTTTTAGAGGATGAAATAAAAAAAAGAGCGAACGTTTTTTATTTCTCTTTTATATGTATTTCCACTTGGCCTACTTCATCTACTACTACTTTTTAAATCGGCTAAACAACAACATATTGTTTGTTTTTTTTTATTAATATTAAATCTTCATCTATTTTTCATAAATTTAATTTTAAAATCGGAATTATTCTGGGGGGTTACAACAACATCCAAACGAGAAATATTAACATCAAGCGCTCATGTGATGTCCGAACTGGGGATAATTTATAATACTAAATTCACAACCGCAATATGTGTGTGCTACTTCAACATGAGGACCGAGTTCTACGACTCATAACCTACTTATTTTTTATATGGTAAAAATATGTCTAAATAATTAGAAAAAAATAAAAATAATGAAGGTCTTTGATTGCATTTGATCAAAAAGGAAAAAAGGACTTTTCATTTTATTTGATTTTAACGTAATTGAGATAGCTTAAACTATTTTTACTTTTTTTAAAGGGTTGTTTGTGTTTTTTTATATAAAACCAATTTCAATAAATTAGAATTTGATCCTCCCATGTTAAGGATAGCTCTTTTCCAAGTGCAATTTAACTTTATCAATAATTTCCTTTTAAAAGGATAAGAATACTTAATGTTTTTTATATATTTAGAGATATAAGTAAAAAAAAAATCACGAATTAGAGAGTTTTTTTTAAATTGGCGCTGAGCCGAATGACAACCGCCATCATCATCATCATCATCATCATCATCATCATCTTTTCCAACACCGACATCTATTATGCAATACGAGATAATGACATGTCGGAAAACGATTCGAGTTGGAGTGAATCCCATGGGAACCTCCCTCGCTCCCCAAACGACCCTCTTTCGCGTGAAAACTTTGTACAGTTTAGGGGGAAAGTTTTGATACGTGGGTGTGTGCCTATAAAAACAAACTCAGATCGATTAATTACAAGTTTTTATCGGTAATGGGGATTGCCAAATGCCGCGAGTAATTAAACACGTGACCGCTTGTGGATTCGGGGTGTGGGTTTGTGTCTGTCTGAGAGTGGGTGGGATGGGGAGGATTTCACCTGCTACTATTTGGGATTTGGGCCCAAAAAACATCGATTGCCCGGTTAAACGGCGCGTTAAATCTGCATCAGTTACGCTAGACCCGGTTACAACGCTCGAAAGAATTGTAAATTATTTGCAGAATCTAAATCTAATAACTAATATTTATTTTTTTTTATATAGTGCGCGGCTTAAGATATATGTTTTGTATATTATCTGTTGTGACTAGCAGAGAAAATTAATTTATATAATCTACTATCCAATAACATCCAAAGAGTGGTGTTTGTGATTGATTATTTTCAATGGATTGAGTTGAATAAGTTCAAAAAAATCAAGACCGAAATGCCGCTGCTCTATTTTTATTTATTTATCTTGGCTGCCTGTCTCTGCATTTGCAATTCCTCGTAACCTAACAAATCCACAATATTAACAAAAAAAGTCTAATGAGTGGGCCTAAGGATATGATAAAGCCGAAATTTTTGACGAATCAAAACCAAATTTAATATTTAAGCTTTTTAACAAAAACATATACAAATATCATCTTTTGACAACATTCAGCCTAGTCGAAATTCAAACCTTTTTGAATATACATAAATTTCGTTCATAATTGGGGCTCATTTATGTAAATCACATTGCACCTGAATTCAACAGTCACAAACACCTGCTTTAAGGCGAGCCGTAGCTAGAAAATTGACTTTTTCCAAGCCAAATTGACAACAAGGTCAAATGAAATTCAGAAAATAAAAAAAATTCAATATATTTCTGACAAATACTGTCCCACCTCGGAAAACTCTGACTATTTCACTCACTGTTTGAAAAGAATTGAAAGAAAATTAGTACATTTGATAAAAAATTATATTTATATACTTATCAAGATAAGCTGTTACTACATATTTATATATATTTATATTAAGAAAGAATGTGACCTTTAGCTACAATTTAAAGAATTTAAAATTCTTTATCATTGTAGCAGAAGAAGGTGATAAATTAAGTCCCTAAACGTGAATTCTATATAAGAAAAAATTTTATTTAATAACGAGTATTTCTGTATTTTGTTTAATTTCATGCGAAGTAGTAAGGTGGCTGTTGTATTTGACGAAGAAGGAAGGAGCAGGCTCAATGAGAAGCCGAAAGGACTCAAATATGAGAGTATCGTAGAGGTTTCTCTTCATTTTTAGCGAATTTTTCCCATTCTTTTAACCTCTCTGTTCCTTATAATTCAAAATTAGTCTCATGAAGTTGAGCCTTTTTTTTTGCTGATACCTTTTCATTTCATTTTGTTTCAAAATGAATGATGGCCAACTATTTAAAGAATAAAATAAAAATGCCAGTCTGCTTGTATAATTCTGAAATGATGATGGTTTTACTTCCAGAGGATAGACAGAGGACTAAATTATTATATATTTATTTATTGGATATAATCAATAAATCAGAATTTTTATTTTTTTTCTGAACAAATAATTTATATTTCATAGCTGGGAGAATAAAAATAAAATTCTCATAAATTATAAAATAATATTGTACGGTAACTTTTATTCCATATTTAACAAGAAATCGTATATATCGTAAATAGTAATCCTAGGGATTTGTAGATATGTAATTAGTTATAATTTCTAAAATTTTGCATAGTAAAGTTTTTTCAAGAAGAAATATTTTTTTCTATATATGTATATATATTTTAAATACATTTTCTACCCTATCACTGCGAAAAGGGGGTCTAGGAAGGCAAGAGACTACTATATGTGCTTAAGTTTATTTATTTATTTCAAAAATTCACACTAAAATCTCGATAATCCCATTTCACACCCCTCTTTCATTAATTTATCCATAAACATATACACTACTTACTTATTTGAAATATCTCCTAGGCCACTATCCCGCCTTCTAGATTAGACCGCCCGAAAGCGCTACAACCCCGGATTTACGCGGCTCTTTTCCTTATGATATAGTATATAGATGGTAGGGAGAGAACAAATAAGAGAGGAGGCGCTGCGGAGTAAAAATTTCGACTCGAGATAAGATTGTTTCAACGGGGAAAAAAGGAATGAAAGGGTGGTGTGTGTATGCTAGGGTTTGAGACCCGCAAACTTATTAGATAAGAGTGAGTCCCCTGGGGGGATAGAAGCAAAGGAAGGAATCGAGCCACAAGAATTGGAAAGAGCAAAGCCACCGAAGTTTTCAGATACTCGGCTTATTTCTCTCTCTCTCTCCCAAACAACCAAGTTGACTAACATTTTTATTTATTCACCCTCCTCGCTATTTTTCTAATAATAAATCAACCGAATATTTTTTTTTTCTCAATCAATTAAAATAAATTTGGTGTTCATAAAACAAAAAAAATAAGATAATAAAATTTTTATATGAGATCTTTATGCTAATAATATATTTTAGAAATTAATTCGTGTTTGGTTGCTGGAAGGTAAGCAACCCAAAGACCGACTATGTATATAAAATTTCTAATTTGATTATGAATCACTTTAAATTATTCTCTCAAAATTTATAAATCAATTTATTTATTTATTTTTTATTAAATAAAATAAAATCTTGATTTTTTTCTCTTTTTTTTCTACAGACAAACAAACAGCAAAGTATTTATTTAATAATAAATATATAAGGGAATGTTATTTCTTCCTTTATTTTATGAAGAGAGAATCAATAAATGTCTATTGCCTTACCTTGAGATATGCTTCCTCTGCCTCCTTGAACATCTTCAAATGATTGAAAGTTCTGCCCACATTGATGTGCGCCCCAATATCGTCCTGTTGCACCCTGGAATTTATATATACACCCACACAAATAATTAATTTTCCAAACAGGTTATAAATGGGACATTTTTATTCCAAATGGTCCGGAACGAAATGAGCCCAAGGGATCGCCCTCTTTTCGAAGAACGGCCGCAAAAGAGCTAATAAATTAGAACGCTTTTAAAATTCCCCGCTTATTTGTTTCTTAATCGTAAATTTTATATTTTATAAAATATGATAGGATTATATTTATTAAAATTAAATATTAAAATTTTGTAGTTTAAATAAACTTTAAGGAAAATAATATTTCAGTTATCGATATGTGAGTATATATATATATATATATAAGTATAATAAATTCTATTGAAGTGACACAGCTAACTTTTCAGTTGGAGGAGAAACCGTAAATTTACAGATGGTTTTTTTATTGACCTGATATTTCGAAGGGACTTTGACTCTTCTTCTTCAGAGGCTACTCATTAATGTTATATATTCACAGTCAAGGCCTTTTGTATCTCGATGACCGATACATTAAAACTTTAAGAGCGACTTGGTCAGTTAACCGGCAGTCAAAAAATTAACCGGTTAAAATGTTTTTCAATCAATTTATTTAATCGATCAAATCAATTTTCAAATAAAAATTTTGTTGATCGGTTAAAATTATATACAATCCAGAAATTAGTAGACCAAATAGAATGTTTTTAAATTAATTAAAAAGATAAAGACTTTCTTTTTTAAAGTTCACCTTGCCCCTAATTAACTTAAAAAAATTCTTGATTCGACTAATTTCTTGAGTGGGTATAATTTTAACAAGTCAACTAAATTTTTAGTTGAAAATAGATTTAATCGATCAACTCAATTGGATGGAACTCATTTCGGTTAATTTTTTTAACCGAGCCATAACTTCCAATGCTATTAGCTCTAAATAAATAATATTTTCCTAATGAAGTGCCACCGCTATCTTTCCCAAAATTATACACAATTGTCGAAAATATATAAGATAACGGTGGCACTTCAATAGGAAAATATTATTTATTTAGAGCTAATAGCATTGGAAGTTATGGCTCTATTTTAGTGAATTTTCTAATATGTATCTAAAAAACTAACACTGGACCATACACGATGTCTCTTTTAATGTTAAAAACTCATTTGAACAAATTATAATATTTTATATCATCTGCTAATCTAGACAAACGCTCCCCCCCAGGTTAATCTTACTAGTTAATTATATATGACCTGCATAGATCTAGATCATACAATTTAGTAAGATCAATTCGCTAAGCGTTTTCTATTTCCCAGGTCGATAGATTGATAGGTAATTTATTAAAAAAGAGGTAATCAGAACAACAGGCAAGCATCGAAGGTAGTTTCCTATCAAAAATAGTCGCTTCTTCTATTATTAGAAGAGTTTGTGGCTGAAGATTAGGAATTATCAAGGAGGTTTTTTCACCAATCAAACGTAAAAATTCCCAATTCAGATGTTTCGGCCAAATTTTAGGTTGTCAACATCTTCTTTGGCCGAAACGTCTCATTTAGGAATTTTTACTTTTGATTGGTGATAAAACCTCGTTGGTTGCATCCCTCGAATCCAGCAATTAATCTTTTTCTTTTATTCATTATGTGATCTATACATGGCTCGCAAAAATAAAATTAAGTGTCACTAAATGCAAAATAGATAGCTATTGTAACAGATATACTCTGTATAAAAATGTTGCTTAACTAGAAACTTGTTGGTGTAACCATTAGTGTTAATGTGACTTGACAACCCCCGGTGAGAAAGTCTCCAGAATTTTACAAATTATTATATTCTAGCAGCGCTTCACTAGAGCTTCCCCCCCCCTGTATACCCCTTGTATATTTTTTTATAATGTTCTATTTTTCGTTAAAATTCTTCTTAAAAAAAAATAAACAAACCTAAATTTTTTCTTTTGTCGTTTCTACATCAGAAGTCATTCAGACCTAGATAAATTCTAATTTCCAACTACTCTACTTACCCGGCTTTATTTATTTAAACTAATTGATAGTCAATATAATTTAAATAAAGAATCTGAAACGAACTACTGATCATGAAGTACTAGTTTTACTAATATTTCAAGGCCAATAACTTTTAAATGTTAATTAATTAATTACTTTCTTTATACTCTTTCGGTTTCTAAGACCATTTGCATATTTATTTACATATATATTAATTTATTAATATTCAAATATCCATAGCTAGCGGCACTCGTTTTTATTTGTTCCTCGGGGCCACCCATCCCTGGTTAGCATCTCTTGGCCTTTCTTATTATAAACGATCTTAGGAGCTTCACCTCGGTCACTGCCGCCCGCTTTAAATGTTCATATCATTAACTTTAAATTTTTCCGTTGCTGGCATTGACTTTGTTAATAATATTACAAGCCAAGGGGTGATTTCGTTCGTTTCCAAGCATTCCGATGAAAATAAATTTAAATCACTTGAATACCATTTGGTGTAAATAAATATGCCTGATAATATGTATTTTAAATAAATATAAATATATTTGTTTAAAGGTCTCAGATATGGAAAAGATTCAAAAACTAACTATAACATCATTATAACAACACTGTTTATAAATGTATTGAAAGAATATTTGGAAATTATTTTAAATTTAAAATTAAAATTTACTAAGAGAAGGAAAAAATTTAAATCAAAGTTCAAATTTTCTCTACTAAACATTTTCGAAGCTAAACGACTCTACTAATTTCTAAGTCCAATTAGCATCTCCAAATATCTATAAATAAGAAATTTCAATTAACAATGGAACATTGAAGTTATTTTATATCATATAAACCGAGTTTTATTATATATATGTTTAATATGAATTGAAGGTGAAATGATATCATTTCAATGGAGCTTAAATTATGCAATTAACTCTTTTTATATATATTCTGTCAATATTTCCATTTTCATTTTATTATTTACAAATATCGTCAGATAGACACTTTTCCATGCTTAATGGCATAAATAAATAAATATATATCAATAGCATATTAGCTAAGTAGATTAAAGTACTTGACTATCAGGTTCAAATCCTCCTTTTCACAAAAATCATTTCTTTCTCGGAATTAGTAAAATATTAATAAAATAACTTACATGACAGCTTTTTGGAAGTATGCAAGCGCTTCGTGGAAACGGCCCTGTCCCTCAAGTGCATGGCCCACGTTGTTGAAGAGTTTGGCATTTCTCTGGTTAACCCTTAAACCTGCCATAAAGATGGTATATTCGCTCTCCCAGTCTTGATTGCGACTGTATGTCTTGCACCCATGTACTAATAAGAGTGCTCCCAGGCACAGCCAAGCAGCCTTCCTCCATCTGTCAAATACACAAGAGAATTGATATAAAATATCAAAAAATGTTTATGAATTACAAGTTTATAATTTTTATAAATAAATAATTTTATTCTCTTAACTCTCTCTCAATGCCATTAGTTATTAGGCTGACTAATGCAATTATAAAAGGTTCTATATATTGATTAAAGGAATGTAGCTATGTCAAAGATGGAAAACTATGTGACTACTGGTATATTAATTATTAAAACCAAGTTATTGAAACATAGGGAGCTACATAAGCTGTTTAAAGTCCGCCTTGCGATCCCGCAAAACCTCAGAGTTACTCTTGGTTTAATAAAAATAAATCCATATCCTTTTTACTTTCTCTTAAAATATATTGGCAAAAGGTGAAAATGAAGAAATGCAGCTGATTTTATTTGACATATATATTTATATAATTATAAACCACTGCTAACGTTTCGGACCTGGTTTGAATGAGCATTGGAGCTTGAGTCGTTATGACAATAATTATGATAATTTAGTTAAACAATATATTGACTTATATAGTCCCTTGGGGCATTGTTTTGAAAACCACCATCTTTTTCGAAACAAACCCCTATTTTTCAATATTTTATTAAAAGTTATAAACAAATTTTTTTTATTAATAGATGAATTTTATCTTGTTAAAATGAGGATGCGACATTCACGACTGTGGATGACATTTGTCTTATTAGCCGCATTTTCTGGCTTTAACGGGATAAAATTATCTATTGGGTTTATGAATAACCATTGATAAAATAGTTGAAGCCTATTTTATTTTATTGACTTATATATATGTTCTGGATATATATATATATATTTATATATAAACCGCTACTGAAGTTTTGATCAAGTTTAAACCATTATCCACTCCAATGATGGTCCAAACCCAGACCGAAATGTTAGCAATGGTTTATTTATAAATATATATGTCAAATGAAATAAAATAATTTCTTCAATTTTTCACCTTTCCATAATTTACACAGCGATATAATAATTAATAACAATTAATATATATTATATGTAATAGATAAAAAAAAAAATTGTTTAAAATACGAATCATGTTCTGCTTTGGAAAATCCAGGGCTGGATATCATGTTTACTGTATTTATATAAATTCTTAAAAATATTTAGGTCTTTTTTAGCAGATGAGATTGATTTTTTACATTTGAATCATCAGTTCAATCAAATAAAATTAGGTTCATTAAAACGAACAGTTAAACTAACCAAGCAATCGAAAAAATCTAATTTAGAGAGTAAATCGAACATTGCAAATGAACAAAGCCTGAGAAAAAAAAGATGTCTTTAAAAGTAATACACCATAGAATGCATAAGTAAGTTCGTGTTTTGATGCTAGAATTCGGCAACCCATATGATCAACTCACTAATCGATTTTTCAATTAATTGCTATAGTTCCTCTAGAACCGACCATGCATGCGCAGTTGTTAAATTTCCACAGAAATTAAGCTTGTGCGGTCCGCTCTGCCCTCTTGAGCAATTAATCGAAAATTCATTTGTGAGTTGGCCATTTTGGTTGCCTACATCCAGCAAGTAAACACTAACTAATTTCGGTAACCCAGGTAAATTTGCCAAAATTGAAAGATACACCATCCATATGGGTTACCTATACTGCTTCAAGAGTCTCTTAGGGATATTAATTAAGTTAGGAATCTCCCTACATCCTATATAGCCTCCTAATCCTAAATCCTAGAGGATCTCCTCTGTGTAGGCCAGGTAACCATTAGATAGCTAACTATACCTGGACAAATGGTTACTATGGTGGCTAACTAACTAACAAGTTACTTGTCCAACACAAATTTACTAACTACTAACTTAGTTAACTAACTATATATGAAACCTTAATTGTCAAAATTTTAGAATTTAGAAACACAAACCTTAACTTGATTATAAATAATTTATTTTTTCATTGATGCATTTTTTTTGTTTATAAACTTTTCTAAACTTTATTTACTTAACATTTTTTGTTTTCTTCTAACTTTTACAAATAAAGACAACATTAGCCTAGAGGTTGTCGTTGGCGTATTAAGGGTTTATTTTTGTTCACCATAATTTCCAATTTAGTATCGATTTAAGTCGTCCCCCTTAAAAAAGCTGTTATCAAATATTGATAAACAAGACACAAGGGAATTTTATTTTCCCTTCCTAACGAATCCCATTTCGAATCTACTTTATATTTTATGACGATTTTCTTTATTTTATTTATAATAGAAAAGATAATAGAAAAAATTTGTCTTAACTTATTTATATTAAAGAAACTTGAATAGGAATAATAATGTATTTATTTATTATTTATTTTTATACAAATGCCTTGCCCTAGTGCCCGTCTGTCCATCTCCCCTTCCTGTTGGAGTTATAAATTGAAATTTTATATTTGGCAAGCTATACATTGGTGCATTGAATTTCCCGAAATCCCTTTACCCAAGGGCTGAATTAATTTTTGAAATTCTCTTAGACAAGTAAATATATAATATTATTGATCTCTTTAGCTGTAATTGAATACAGCCTTAAATATCTCATCTCACTCATTTCCATGTATCATGTGTCAGATTATAAATAGTAGACTACTATTATAAAACTTTAACTAGAATGATTTTGATCAGGGTTTTCTTTTGGACAGGGAATCTTCCAAAGCTGATTATCATCGTCAGTAATTCGCTTAGATTAGAGATCTCTTTAATTAATTAACCACGGAGTATTCAAATATTTAATTTAATCCATTCGCGCAATAAAAAATTATCATTACTTAATTAAATTTCTTTGTAATCATTTCTATTAATTTTTTTATTTGACGTGTGAAATACGAAAATAATATAAACACTTCGCAGAACACTTGAGAAGATTGCTAGGAACATCAGACTTCTGCGGAATACCGCTGCACTATATAAACCGAAAACCACTGAACTAAATGAATAAAATTATAGGTATGATTTAAAAAATATTTAGATATCAAAAAATCTGATGTAACTAAACTCACATCACACAACTTTCTCTTATCTAAGGTAAGGAAAACTGAGTGTTTGTTTTCCGAAAGATGACTGGCCAATTGGCATGCGAAAGCGACGTGCGCGTGTAAAGGAGCCTTTATTTATTCCACATTATTTTGAAGTGGAAGATGAACTCTTAAAGATTATCCAATTTATTATACGTACAGCTAATTGAATCAAAATCGCTAGAGAAATTCATCTAAAAAATCCAAAAACGTACAAAAGTAGAGTGGGCCCCAAACAATTTTGGTGCAGATATTGGTTAATACATTTCAAATATCATCCAATACATAATTGATATATGAATTTTAATCAAAATCATTTGAGCAAATTTTGAGAAATTACATTACAAACTACTAATACTCTTTGATCAATTTTATTTAAAAGCTTCGAGGTGCCTACGACGAGGGTACCAAGCTTAAATAAAAAATTTTTTTTGAGAAATCTTGTTCGCAGACAGACAGAGCATTTCGCAAGACCCTTTTTTGTTTTAAACTCAAACTCCTCAAAACGTGTATTTCCGTTGAAATTTCCACATCCATGTTTTTTTACGATCGCAATACTTTCTCACTATACATTATATATATGTAAGAAAAAGTAAAAATGGCAAACCATTTTTGAGATTATCAATTGTTGAAAAATTTAATATGATATTGCATAATTCAAATTCTCCCTTGTTAAAGAGAAAGAGTATGAGAAAAGTAATTTAAATTATTTGTTACTTCCCTTTACTAAAGAATATTAAATTCTCTTTTTAGATATGAAAATAGAAAATATAGCATTAGAAATTCCCATTAAGCAAATAAAAATTTTTTCTGATTAGATTTTAGAATTTTTATTTTTTTATTTATCGATCATCTAAGTTACCTATACCTTGTCTTATTATACATACATACATACTGTACATTAAATTAATTAATAAATATAAATTATTCATTAGGTGGATTTCCATTAGTAGGTGACCCAATTTATTCAGTGTAGAAAATTAATTTCTAATCTTGTCATCGTGTCAAGTCTCTTGAATAAAATCAAAAGTTTCTAAACGATTTGCTTATTGCTAAAAATAAAATTTAATACTTGCAAAACTCATTTTAAAGAATCAATAATCATGAAATGCATTTATATTTAAATCGTCAATAAGAATAAAATTTTATAGTGATTAGATTAGTCTTTAATTGAATTTAGCTCAAAAAATATGAGCTAGTTCAGAATAAAAAAATTCCTATTTGTCGTAAACAGTCGGAGGGATCGCTGAAGAGGGTTTCTTGAAAAGGGCTCTCTAAAAGATTAAAAGAAATGTGAACTTAATTATGGGTGCCCGCCTGTGAAAAAATCTTTATGCCCCCCTTCCCCTAACACTATCAAAACGAGGCTCTCCTGGACCTTCTACAAGAAAGAAAGAAGGCCCGCCTATAATCCTTTCCCTATCTCTCTGGTACACCGAAACAGGGCGCAGTATAAATTTATTTTAGTAGCTACTATCTTAATTTTTAAATTTTTTATATTAATCCTAAAATAGAAGATTATCTTATTTAAACCTTTTTGTTAAAAATCCGAATTTTTTACACGTTATATTCATTAATAATTTAAAATTATTCCATTTTTTTAAATTTTCTCGCGCGACCCTGCTTTACTGAGGTAAAGCCCTGCCCAACTAGCCCATAACTGCTCATGCCCGTACTTTTTTTTGAGTACTCGCTCGTTCTCCGAAATTTTTTACTACTCACTTTCCCAATTTTTGTTACTCCAATTTGTATCACAAGGAAAATTTGAAAAATTTAGAAAAAAAAAATGATGGAGCATCCATATCCAGATAAATTTTTAGTCGATGAGGGAAGGGCCCCCCCCCCCTTCCTTGCGGTTTATTTTTAGTTATTTTATTATTGTTTATTTTTCTTTAGGACCTGAGATGCCAAAAAAGCAGGAATTTTTAAAATTTGAATCAACTTGTTTATATTTTTTTTACGCCCTTGGCCGCCCGATTTCATTTGCTTGCCTCTCCGCTCGTACCCGTTCTATTGTATTTGGTCTCGTTACCGCTAGCGGGCTAGTCGTGCAAGGGGCCTTGGGCTTACCTTACCATGTCCGTGCAGGGCTCTAACTGAGGGAGAGATATTCACTGTAGATAAAGACGCCTCAATTGTACTACAAGTTTATTACACCCTTGAGTCTTTTTCATCTGAAATGATATCGAAATTCTCTTTCCCTCCCTCATAACAAAATGTTTGGCTACTCCCATGCTAATTTAATTTTCTTTCCTCATCTTTTTTATTTTAAACATAGCCTCCGATAAAATAAAACAGCAACTTACGCTACATCGATATTCCTCTTAAAAATTTTCTGTATTAATATATATTTTTGATAAAATAAAAATTAGTTTAGGATTTTGGTAAACTTGAGAGTTTTTACGTTAAATTTATGATGTAAGAGGAGAAATTACATTTGATAATATCATTCAGGACAAAAAAAAATAAATATCTTGGAATTCTCAGGTTAGGTAGAAATTTTTTGTTAGCATGGCCTATGTATAAAAATAATATTTGGCAATAATTCTATTTATTTAATACAAAAATCGCTCTCCAAATTTCTCTACTTCTAAACTTTTATTTTAAACATAGCCTCCGGCTCGTCGTTGACTTTTTTTAGGCAACTGATTTATAGCCCGTTCATATTTATTTAAATTAATTGGTAGCCAATATAATTTAAATACATTTTATCTCTCAGAATGGGAAACGAACTACAGGACTGTCCAACATGTGACCCTGACCCGCAGAAAACTTTTTTATGACGCGTGATACCTTATATTATTTTTGATAATTCTTTATAATATACAATACATCTTTTTGCACTAGTAAAATTCCTCTTAACTTAAAATTTCTTATAAAAATTACTTTTAGAATTCAATTTATAGTTATCAATTTACTTAATCTTTCATCATTTTTTTTCTTTTATTATAATAGCATTTCAAATTATTTATCCTAAAAACCCTATCATATTTCTAAATGCAAATATAAATATTTCTTAATGGTATTCTCGATCTATCTAAAGTTGGATAGCTCTTCCTTGGATTATGAAGCAAGGGATTTTCCTCTGCTCAAAGAAATACTTTGACTTTCTTATAGATAATTAAAAATAGACAACCAGGTCAACAAGCAAAGGATTAGAACTTTTTCTAAAGTTAGTGCCTTTTCTTTTAAATAATATGACAAAAGGATTAATTTATTATTCTAAAATAATTATTTTATTTTACATTTTTGGATCCCTGAGGTCCTCTGGCTTTCTTGATCTCAGTAAAAAATACTTCTTTCATTAATAAATTTATTTGAATTTATAATCCCTTAAGAACAGCCAGACTGCTGAAACGACCTTTTATAATAAACAGTCAAATAATAATCACAAATTTGAGAAAATAATAAAAACCAACATTATCGAAGTAACTATAAAAGACAAGCTATGATGATAGACTTGATGAAGATATAAAGGGAAGGGTTTTTATAAAGTTGAGAATAATTGTTCTCAGATAAAGGCCTCAGCCTAATGTATATATAGGCGTATATGTTGCATGTAGTTGTGTTTCTTAATGATATGAACTAAGCCCAAATTGCCTTAAGATTTTAGCGATAAACACGCAAAAGGTTAGAAAATTTTATAATCTTTTAAGAACATTTCAAGAATATTTTTAGTGATTATAAAATCTAATAATTAGATAATAATAAGTATTTTATGAAATTTTGTAATAAAAACGCCTTTTTAAGATTAAACAAATAAGAAATATGAACTTAAAATAGAGTTAAAGATAAATTTTTATTGTGAACAATTATTATTTTTCTTTTTATAATGGCTAATTTGTTCTGATATTTTATAATTTATTGTTTTTACTTTCCTATTACAAGGATTATACAGAGGAAAGGTGGGGGCATTCATGCTGCAAATAGCAAAATTTAATGATCGGAATTTTTTTAGAAATCGAGAAATCTCCTCGAGCCCCAGTCACTTGAACAACTTGACTTTTTAAGGTTTTCAATATCTCTAACCTCTCAGCCATGTGGTGGAGTTATTGAAAGAAATTTTATTTATAAACTTTTAATTAAAGAATAAAAGCAACATCCACTTAACACTTAACCACTGTAACAGTGGTACTATAAGTAATTTGGTAATTTGAAATTGAAACTAGAACAAGTCGATCTAAGCCAAGCGGACCAATTTCGCGATCATTTACGATGGCACCACAATGAACACATGATTGTCATTTGTCAAATTTATAACAAAAGAACGTGTTGGTCATATGTTACATGAACACTTGCATATGTGAAAACTGTCAGCAAGATGGGTGCAGCGTTTGCTAACTTCGTGTAACCACTTCTGAGTACCGTTTGAGCCTTTTTAAGCGTAATCCCACTGAATTTTTGCGTCGATTTATTTCTGTTGACGAAACCTGGATACCCCATTACCCACCCGAAACAAAAATTCAACCAAAACAATGGGTAGAAGCCGGTTGCAGTGGACCGAAGAAAGCAAAACTGGAAGCTAAATACTGTGTTTTCGGATGCTCAGGATGTTATCTTTATAGATTAGTAGACCGCAAAATTAGTTGAATTACGATTCGAAATTCTTCTTCATGCGCCTTACAGTCCAGATTTAGCTCCAACTGACATTTTCTTGTTTCCGAACATGAAAAATTGGCTTGTTGGTAAAAGATTTTCATCAAATGAAGAAGTGATTACAGAAACAAAAGATTATTTTTATGTATTTGATTCGTCGTATTAAAGTGATGGGATTAAGTGATTTGAATGTCGCTGGAACAAATGTATTGAGTTAAAAGGAGATTTTGTTGAAAAGTAAAGTTAAAAAACTCGAACAATCTTCTTTCTTCTATGTTAGTTACCTCACTTTTCAGACCACCCTCGTCTAGGGAAGTCATAATAAATTTTTTTGTCCAAAATTTAATTAATAATAATAAATTTTAATTAACATTTAAATTTCACATTCATTATATTGATTGTGATTGATGATTAATTTATTTGATTGTAATTAAATTTTAATTAATTATATTTGCTTTTGTTTATTGATTTGGATGGCCATGAGCTCAAGACTAACATAAAATAATTTTTTAACAAAGTTGTAACAAATTTAAATACAAGTGTTATATGTAATTTTACTTGAGAGAGATCTAGTTTCAGAATATATAAAACATAATTTTGCACTTCCCCGAGCGCCCTCATAAAGGTCCGATGTTTTCAAAGAATCCTTCACTTCTTGGCATTTAGGTCTATTTTATGTGTGCGAAATTTGATTTTAATCAAATAATTATTTGTTGAGTTAGCGTGGACGAAAGAAACCACAGACATCATTCCAAAAAGTACTTAAATCATCTTAGATGACCTCAAAAACAGATTTTGGTAACATTAGTTCAATTTCGTTTTTTATTTGCGATTACATTAACTTTACCTACCTTCGGTGGGTTGGCAAAGTTAAAATTTATAATATCTCTTCAACTTTTATCGATATAATAAATTCTAATTATAATAATTTCCACATTTTCTTGAGAAAAAGGGTATCAAACGATCTCTGATTTAGCTAAGTACTCTGCCTAAAGCTTTAACAAATTAAATTAGCAATTAGGATTCTTGAATTTTCATCCCATTAAAAAACAAAACATTTGATCAATTAAAAAAAAAAAAAAATTTTAGTTTGACATATTTCCCTCCTTTGAGAAATTTAGCGGTGCCTCTGTTGCTGAATGGACAAAAAAAATTTTTTCTTCAAAAACCATAATTGTTCGCTTTTGCTTGCTGGGAGATAGGCAACCCAAATGACCAGCTAGTCCATGCATGATCAGTGGCTAATTCCTAACATTATTTAACTATAGAGCATAGGTAGTCCGTTCTTGAAGGACTGGGAATCCATTAGTGAATTGACTACTTGGGTTGTCTATCTCCTAAACAAAAACGAACGAATTTGATGCTCTTAAAGTAATTAATTTTTAATTTATTAATTTATTTTTCGTATTTAAAATTTTCCTAATCAAAAATAGCTGCAATAATTTTCCTTCTTTTTCAAATTAGTGTCTCATTAGTGATAAAAGAAAGTTTTATGATTATGAACATAAAAAATACAATTAAAAATAAATTATTTTCTTAGAGCAGAGAGTAATGAAAGAACGATGTCATTATTAAGCACCGGCTTATTATTAAATATAACTTCTAAAGTTATATTTTATATTACTATAAAATTATTATTTGGTAATTCTTTAATGTTATTATTAATCATTAAAGCAAATATTAGAAATAATAAGCTTCTCTGGCTCTTCAGCTGTCTTTGTAAAAAATGTTTAACAAATTTTGATCTTTGTAACTAGGTAGGTGGAGAATTATGAAAATTAATATACAATAGTATTTTAAATAATGTCTAGTTATAAGTGAATATAAACTAAATCTGAAAAATTTCTTTTAGATCTTTCACAATCTGAGGCCATAAGGACTCTGTCCATATTTATTCAAACACCTTTTAACTCAAGGAAGATATTATTATTCCGAAAAGTAAAAGTAAAAAAAGACCCCCAATGTAAATCGCGCAACATCATTTTGTCAATATCCGCAAATTTTTTGAAAGTCTATGACAATAATTAAAATGTTTGTCTTTAACCTTGGACGAATTTCATAGCAACCCGTTGAGTGAGAACAGATTTTTTATAAAAAACGAAAAAAAAAAAAAAAAAAAAAACAAGAGAGAAAACTGAAATTTTATTTAATCTCTTTGTCTTTTTTTTTTTTAAATTCAATGATTAGCACCGGCTGGTCGATTTTGGTTTCACATATTCATGTTTTGTTTTATGTTTCATCATTTTAAGATTCGTAGATTAGCCTGTATTTAGGTTTCCAGACAGTCTAGACCAGTGTTTTCCAACCTTTTTTGTGCCATGCCCCACCTAAGCCTTTCTAAAATTCTTATGCCCCCCTATGTAACATATACATAATTT
>JAAAKE020118117.1:0-15775 GCA_010014785.2 Anisolabis maritima | reverse complement strand
AAAAAAAAGTAAAAAAAAAAAAAAAAAAAACTAAAAAGAGGAAAAAAAATATAAAAGCGTGGTAGCTCAGTAAATATTTTATTTAATTTCCTATTAATGATATTTTAACTCTTAATGAGCACCCACGTTTTTATAAAAAGATATTTTCCTCTCTCTCTTTAGTGTATTTTAAATAAACATTTTATTTTTATTTTTTAATATTATAAAATCTGAGCTATGACATATCCGAATTACTTTTAAAGCAACAACCAATTCACATAAAAAAAAATAAACAATCAAAAAGTCGCTCTAGAAATTATTATCTTAAATTAAAGTTAAAAGAATTCTTGTTTTTAGTATTTTTTCTTAATTGAAGATTTCATTCTTATGCCAAGATTACATGTTCTTAATCATAGAAAAAAATACTTATAACAATAATTTTTTAAGCTTTAAATCAAGAAAATTATTTAAAAAACGAATTCTTGAATAAAATTTTTTGATTTTGTAAAATTTAAAATTGTGCCAATCGCATCGCACACAATTCACAAGAGTCTATTAAACTCATTATTTTTTTGTCCCCCCTTCCTTTAATTTTTTTCTTACAAAATTAACTTTTTCTTTTTTAATACAATAAATTCAGCTCTTGCCCCTTATCGGGTTCTCAGAACTCTTGCTTATTAATACAGTATTTACCCCAGAGTAATTATTGAATATATTTTTTTATTTTTATGTCAAGATAGTGCTTGTTTTTAATATCGTCCTTCGGCCAGGAAAGGCTATCAAAAACCTAGCTGCCTTCCTTCCTCTAACATAGTATATATGAATTATGGGTGCCTCAATTCAGGAATTCAGGAAAGGCCCAGTGGGCCTGTTGAGCCTGAAAGGAAAACTAACTTTGAAAAGAAGAGAAAAAATTTTTGTTCTTCCCCCTCCAAATCTAGGTTGGGCATCCACCCAGTGAATAAATTAAAATTTTATTTAAAAATAATAATTGTTCTCATTAATAAAAAGATAATTACTAGAGATGTGCCAATCTTAGATAGTCACCGACTAATCGGCCTGACTGAGCCACCGTTGAGTCGGGGCTCCGGGCTAAGCTCTCACGTCATCCCTATACAATGGTTTGACAGGTTCCCTATTCTCGGGCCTATCCACGGCTGCTGAGGCTCGTAGACAGGGGTCTGCCAGGTGCCCATGGATTTTTCACTGAAAGGTAACTGCGGGCAATAATTTTAGTATTAGTAGTATTTTCAAATACCTGCCTCAATCTAAGATATGCTCTTCAACAAAAAAAAAGACATTTTTTTCACTTCAGTGTATTTTTTTTGATTGTTTGTTTATTTCGGAAATAAATTGTTCGAGAAGCATTGTCATTCAGGAGTAGGGGCCGGCATCCGCCCTCCTAAGTCAAAAATTATTACAAAAAGTAACAAAATTTCAATAAAAACCAGAAAAATGAAAAAAATAAAAAATTTAAATGAAATTTTAATCAGAATTATTTGAAAAAAAAAGGATCATATAATACCAAAATTTTATTTGGGTCTTCCCTTCACCCAGCATCAAATTAGAATTTTGATTACGTTTTACAATGTGTTGAAAATTATATTATATGATATTATATTATATTTTTACGTTCATTTAACTTTTTATTAACTATATATAAAATATATTTTCGATTCAATTCAATTTTTGTAAAGGCTTTTGTTTTTATTTTGTTTTTTGAAAATAATTATAATTTAGATCTTAAACCCTTTATATATAAAATATTCCAAGTAATTTTTAGAAATTATAAATAAAAAAAATTAGAAAAAAAGAAAGATAAATTTTTATGGTGAAGTATGATAAACAAATTTTAGATTTGCCCCTCTTTCATATCTATCAACTCAACTCAAAAAATATTTAAAAAACAAAAGGTTTAAAATAATAATTAATAATACAAAATAATATGAATATTTTTATAGAACCTTTAGACTTTGCTGTAATTTTAAAGACTAAAAGAAAAAAAATAAATTAATTTGTTAATATTAAATAATTGATAACAAAATAATTAAAAATAATTTTTTTTTCTTAGCAAAAAATAAATCTATGCTGTGCTAAAAGAATTTCATAACCTTTAGATATCAAATATATTTGATTAGGATTAGTGTTTGATAATTTTGAACATTTTCATCTTCTTATTTGGAAAAAATCATCCAATTTAAAAACTTGAACTAAATTTCTATCATACTGTTTATTAAAATTATACCGGAATATCTTTATATTTTGCTTTTTTGAAATGACCAAGCATTTATTTTTGTCAAATAAATAAGGGATTGTCATTTCCTGGTTGAGTTTACCTCCGTTTACCATTTCTCTACAGCGACGTCTCAGTTCTTGTTTGCCTTCAAACATTTTATACCAAAATGTTATAATATTCCAAAGATCAAAAATCGGTTCCATCTAAGACTAAGACCCTCCGAACATCAAATAAAATAAAATATGAATAACTTCTGGCCTAGGGTCATTTTTTTATTTTTTTATTTTTTGAAAAATCCTCTAAAAAGCATTTCTAAAAAATAGATGGCTTGGGGGTAAAATGAAGGGTAAATAGAATTGGCAGCATTTGCATTTTAAACATTTACTAACAATATTCCGGAAAGGCTATTATTATTAGTCTGGCTATTATAATCTAAAAATCGGTCTTTCTAAATGATATTTTGAAAATTAAACAAAAGGTTTTTTTTTATTATATTACAAATCCATATTTCTAGTCTCACATCTAAGCCAGGGTTACAGGATTTATTCTAAAAAATTCGATGTGACTGAACACATCACACAACTTTCTTTGCCTTAAGGTGCGGAAAATTGTGTGATGTATAGTCACATCAGATTTTTGGTGTCGGGCGCCCTCACAATTTTGTATTAGTTTTAATTTTAGGAGATCTTTCGTTTGTGTGTATTAATTAATTAACAATATTATAATTAAATTAAATTGGCAATAAAATCTCGTTTATTATAATATATAGGAATAAAAAATATTTATATTTTGTAGCAACGAGTTGTCCTATCTTTTCTATGGGATTTTTAAAATCCTAAATTGAGGGACCACACTATTATGAGGTGGAAAATGATTAATACCTCTTAAATATTATCTAATTTATTATTAGCACTGAAATTTTCCTCAAAAAATAGTTAGAATAGAGTTTAAGAGAAAATCACAAAAAACCTGAAAAAGTATACAAGCCCCAAACAATTTGAGACGGATAAGGATTAATACATTTTAAAAATCACATAATGAATATGTGTTTTATGAATTTTAATTAAAATTTTTAGAACAAAAAAAAACTAAAAAAGTACATCAGTAAAATACTAGTACTCGTTAGCCAATTTTATTCAAAAGCATCGAGGTGCATGTGAAATGAGTACCTTGTTTAAATATAGAGTTTGAGCCTCGAATGTATTTTCGTTTTTGAGAAATTTTGTTCACACACACAGAGACACATACATATACATGGATATATATATAGGGAAGTGAAAGTAAAAAAAAAAAGGATGAATTAAAACATAAAAAAAGACCCCTTTGAAAGAGAGAAAGTGAGAAGTAGCAATACTAGTATATTTGAATTCGAATGAGTTAGCCACGCCCCCTGAACTAGCCCTTCACCAACAGAGAAATCCTAGAGAAGATACACAATTGTGGCGCGTTTTCGAATCTCCAATCAAACTTTTTTTATTATTATAATAATTAATATTAATAATTAATATTATAAATAAAATGTGAGGAAAGAACGAGTATTCCGCCCTTTAAGTCACGTTCATTTGTTTTTAATCATTCTCTAATTATTTTTGCGCGATTCTTTCCAAATCTGACCTCTGTTAGGTATATCTTTGTTTTGAGTTTTGTATTTGTTAGAGGGGGACAGAATTCTTTTATATCAAAATTCGATATCATTTCAAATGTAGATGGCTGCCTATGAAATATAAATATTAAACCACATATTTATGATGATCTTTGAACTAAAATTCTGCATCACATGAGAAATATTTAGGAAAATTAGGACGAGGCAGAAGCATCGCTCGTGCAAAGCGCAAGCGGAAAATTAAAAAATACATATAAGGAAATAGGGGCGTATCCAGCCTTAAATCATCGGGGAGGGGGGGGATAATGAATGTATTTTAGATATATATATATATATATATATATTATATATATATTAATATATATTATGTTGATATATAAGACATCAGGAGTTCTTCAGAAATGCTAATTTGCTCATTTGAATTCGAACCTAAATCATGGGATTGCAATATAATTATTCAGTTTATAGTCTAAAGGACTTCGGCAGCCGAAGAAAGACTTAGCATTTTTAAAAAAATCATGGGGCTAATTGCCCCCCTCTCCCCCTTGTATACGCCTCTGTAAGAAAAGTACGGTCCGACCAAAAAATTAACCAACCGAAAAGCTGAATCTAGATTTCAAGTTTAAATAATCGCACAATTAAAAAGCACAAACACACATTGCAAAATCATATTTTTCCAACTCAGGGGGTATCAAAACCTAAAGATTCGTTAAAAACCAGAAGCCAAAATTTTTCACCACTATTCTTGTTTCTTCTTCGAATAGGAAAGAGAGAAAGCCGAGAAGCAAAATATATATTTTTCAACTCTCGAGGTTGATTATGTCCATGTTGATTGTAAAACATTGTAAATAGAGTAGTATAGTTGTAGAAAATTTCTACAAAATATATATATTTATTTTGATTGTACATACATCATTTGATAATATCCATTACTTACCAAGGAGTCAAAGTGGGTTTCCACTGAGGTACTTTTAGGCGGCAGCGGATGTACGGTAGAACGCATGCTTCATAAAGCATTTCAACTGAAGGCAATAGGAAAAGGCGAGAAGCTTGAGTCGTAAAGGTGCATTCCCACTGAGTTTGGCTGACATGTCGCATGGATGGATATTAGTATACAATATATGAGTCCATTATTATTTGGTTATGATATTGTTAATATTATTGGCAAGTATTTTTTGCTAGTTCGAATGTTGATTGAAATAAAGTTAAGAATTCTAAATATCGTTATATTCAAAAATTGAGGTTTGCAGGATCACATACTAATAAAAAATCTAAATAGCCATCCAATGTACAGCCAATAAAATCAATATGGTTAGTGTAGTTTAAGAGAAAATCACAAAAAACCTAAAAATGTACAAGAGTGAAGTGGATCCCAAAGAATTTGGGGAGAATAAGAGTTAATAAATTTTAAAGATCATCTAATAAATAATTGTTTTATGAATTTTCATCAAAATCGTTGGAGCGAATTTTAAATTGAAAAAACTAAGAAAGTACGAGCTTAAATATAAAATTTCAGCCACGATCCTCTTCGTTTTTTAGACATTTTGTTCACACAGGCAATTTTGCGAAACCCATTTTTTTTGACTTTGAATCTAAGTTTGGGGAAAAATATTTTTATTTTTCATTGCTCTATTATTTGAACTCCATTAAAACTAGAAAAATATTTTACAGAGATGAGAAAAAATAAATTTCGAAAACAGAAGAGCAGAATATTTATAAAGAATTCTTTCGAGCAATTCGAGATCTCGAAGACTGAAAATAACTATAAACGGGTAAAGGGTCTCGAAAAAATATACGTATTTATTTATTTAAATTGCATTTAATAAATACTCTACATTTGTTTGTACCGCCCTGCCAAATCTCCGGGCATTTATCACACAGCTGATTCATATAAAAAAATAACTACTAGTAGACATCACAACCTGGTGGGCTTTTTACATGATTACATTATAATAATGTTGCATTTTTATTATGTTAATTATTATTATTTTTTTAATAAAATATTCGAGCGCGATTTGCTCGCTAAAATGTGCTCTGCTGGTGCTTTCTTTATTTAGTTGGGGAGTCGCCATAAAAACGTTCCAAATTTTAGAGAAAGTGAGAGAAAATGTCAAAGTCAATTCACTTGACAGAACTTTGAATGGGGTGACCAGGCTATTCATCTAAAGATATATGATTGTTTTATTTTTTTCTCTCAAACGGCAATAAACTACTTTCTTAACAGCTGGCCATAAAAAAGATGGGGGCAAGTGTCTTCAACATAACAAGGGCGGAAAGAATTTGTGCAAATTGAAAAAGTAGTTTTTTTTTCAACTTTTATCATTAAATAAATTAATCAAAATATTATATTTTATTTACAAAATTAGACATCTGTCTATGAAAATTATATTTTAATTAATTGATGACATTATAGAGAAATTCATGAACAAAAAATAAACTTTTGACAAATTTAAAGCATTATCCGATATACAATATTAGGATAACATTTTAAATTGGCTCGCTCTTTTTATTTTTCTTTGTGAAGTAGAGCGATTTGTCTCAGGTTTATTAATCTATTTTAGGCCACAGTCAGACTTATTTATCCATAAATATCATATTCCGAAGTTAAATTTTAATTAGAGTGTTATCTTTTCATATACCATATCTTTCTAAGGTGAGCAGAGAGTAAAATTTTTAATTTAATCACAGAGAGAAAACACTTAGATTTGATAATATGGTTTTTAAGTCAAAAAATTTTGCATTTTTGGATTGGTATAGTATAATAGTCGAAAAAAATTGATGTGAAGTTGTTGCTGGTAGAGGATGTTTATAATTGTGACTGCGGTCTAATCACCCTGAATGAGTTATTTTGGCTCGGAGAGAGAATGATTTTCAAATTCCCCAGATAAATAGTAATAGTTGGAAAAGAAAGGGCCGGTTGCCCCAGACTGTCCATGTCTCAAGGACAATGTGCGGACTAGTAGGGCCTCCAGACCCCTTTCCTCCCTCCTATCCTCGTACTTGGTTCTACTTTAGCCTTTTCGGGATCGGAGGCTCCGGGCTCGGCATCTGCCTGAGCCGATGAAGGTCTTCTTACATGTTGGAAGGCCGAACGAGGTGCCGGGGATTCCTCAGTATCACTAGTATCGCTAGCTGAACTTGAGGGTACTGGGGGGGGTGCCGTTGACCCAGATCCTGTTGCTACTGCTGCAGAGGCTGTAGCCGCTGTTCCTGAATAGCCCAGTAACGGCGAAAGAAACGAAGGTGGTGGAGGTGGAGGTGCTGGGAGTGGTGGGAAAGCTGTTTGTGCAGGACTCGTCGCACTTGATACCGATGTGGTGGCTGGGCCTGACCTCACCAGACCCGCCACGTGTGGACCGTAAATCTCGGCTGAGCCTGTAAACAAAACATCTGATTAAATTCAAAACAAGGAGAGTTAAAGGGGGTAATTATCCCTCCCCCGTCCCACAAGATCCAAGGAAAATATTTTTATTTTGCTTTTAGAAGTTTTATTATAATATCAAATTTTCAAAAATTAATAGTAAAAATTTATATTGAAATATTTCAAAGGCAAAAATTATAAAAATACATTTTTCTTATTAGAATAAAAAAAAAAAAAAAAGAGAATTTTAATAATTATCTTAAGTAAAATATGAATATATATATTTCCATATGATTATGAAACTTATACTTTAAATATAGCCCCCCTCATCCCGTGACCGATAGGTTAAAGATATTAACATTGTCAATATTGATAACTTTAAAACCCCAGGGGAGTGGGTTTGGATCCTAGGCAGTCCTTTGAAAATATATTTAAAACAATTGGATACCAAATGATATAAATAAATATGCCTGGATTATATGTATCGTAATTAATATATATTTTATATCGTTTAAAGTTTATATGGCCTCAGAAGCCGAAGAGACTTAGAAAAAAAAAAAATTAGGCCTCTATATTTTGAAGTTCAAACATGAAGAATATCTCTTTCACCATTTATTAACTTTATTAAAATAATAACCAAGTAAAATGTTCTATTCATCATTTCGAACAACTTTTGTTTTAAAAAATAAATAAATACATTTTTTTTATAAAACCGCAGCTCACCGAAGGACGTCTGGTTTCTTTGTTAAAAGTATCATATTTATCCCTATCTTTATTTTCGGTATTTTGGAATGAATCAGAATTCAAAGTTATCTTTAGTTGGTCAAAAAAAAGGAGGGGAAGGGCAAAAAAAAAATTGAAAAATTGACATAAAGTCTCATATAATGTACCCCCTTAAAGTGGAATATCAAAAAATCCCTTCTAACTTCACCTCTAGACAGGGGCTTATAAAAGAGGGGGGGGGGGTTGTAAAGGAGGTTGTAATAATAATAATTATTATCCCCCATGATTTTTTTAAAATTTTATATTATAAATAAATATTTTGGAGCCCTATTATGTTTTCCCTACAGCCTATTAATTTTTGTGCTCTGCTTGACAAGATCAAGAAAGAAATAATTAATATATCAAAATATCTTTTGTGCCCCTAACTTTTTGAGCAGAGGTAAAGCACTTGCTTCATGATCTATCTATCATGGTCATTTCCCTTCCTGAGCGATAAAAGTAATTATATAATATTTACCCGAGGTTTCCACTCTTCTTTTGGAGTCAAGAATGGGATAATGGTGATGGGCTTGCAGTGGGTCACACTGGCGAAATTTGGGGAGCAGGAAGACTGCGCCCCCGAAAACAAGCCATCACTACATCCAATCCTAACTATCTCACTCTTGAAAATGGTTCCAAAAGGAGAGCCGAAACACCGAGTTGGTCTCAACAACCAACTCGTGAAAATATTATTCCATGTACATCCAAACGCGGAAACCTATATATATATATATATTTCAATATATGAGTTAAGATAAACAAGAAAGTAAAAAATTAACATCACGAAATGGATTTTCTAAAACTTAGGAAAAATTGTTTCCATCGCATAAAAAATTTTAAATAAATAATAAAAATCTTAATTAATAAACTCTAATTTAAAGACTCTAAAATGTAATATTTTAATTATTGTATTTGTTGTAGTTAATTTTAGCTTAATAATATTAATATGCAAAATCATAAAATATCAATACAAACTCTGTCTTAAGTGAGGCATTTCTAAAACATTTCGAGGTCCAGATTAAAAGTCAAATTCTCTAGCACTTTTAGTTGCATTCTAAATGTCACACAGCTCTCGGTCTGGGATGCTCTTTTCTGGAGAAGCTGCCTTCTCACTGCTAAAAGAGAATCGTCTTGTTTTCTAAAGGTCGACTCTAAGCCCCTAAGACCCTCCACAGGCAGTTGGACGGAACTCAAATATAATGTTCATGGTCAAAAGTCAATTAAGGCAAGCTTCTATTGATATTTTATGGTTTTGTATAAAAAAGATTTGTTGACTCTTTTGTTACTACAACATAAGTCTGAAATATTTCTAAAGAGAAATTCTTTAGGAAAGGAAATCGAAGCGTAAAAAAATTATTCTTAAAATTAAAAAAATATAAAATAAATGTTTTGTATTTGTCTCTGGCACAGATCAGAGGTAAAGCTCGTGCTTCATGATCTAAGGTTCTTTTCCCGTCCTGAGCGAGAAAATTAATTTAAATAAATATGGACAATGACTAGATGCTGAAAGATTTAAAAGATACTTATAAATTTTCTTTTGTATTTTTAGCCACTAAGCCATTTTATTAAGAAAATACCAATAAATTTCAAAAAATCGGTTATAATTTGAGTGAATTGTTTAAATTATAAAAGGTTTTTTAATAGTTTCAAAGAACTTGAAAAGTTAGTTATTGTATTTTGTCTGTCTGTATATCTGTTTACAATTTTCAAAATTTCAAAAGATAAAGCATAAATTTAGAAGAATTTTTAAAATCGGTTCATGGCAACATGAACAAAATCTTTAATTTTTAACAAATATCACAATTTTTACGTTGGATTCAAATACCAACATCTATAAACCTTTACTATCGTTTTGGAACTTTTGCGAGCGAAGCGAACAACACAGTAATTCAATAAAAAGAGGTGGATCTTAACTTACACTAGGTGTTTTTGTTATAAAAATAAAATAATAAATTAAATATGACAGTTGATTGTTGCGTTCAGATTGAAATTGCGAGCGAAACAAGCAATTCCATGGCCCATGAGCAGATTCAATTTCATTAGGCATTCCCAAATGTTTAACTTTGCCAACCGTAGGGCAAGTAGGTAAAGCTAAAAAATTCGAAATTGAAATAATTATATCAAAATGTGTTTTAATGTCCTCTGAGTCCATTCTAAGTATTTTTGTAATGATGCCTGAATGTGTATGAAAGCACATTATTTATTAGAAAATATCCTAAGTTTCTTCCTTTTGCAATAAATACTAATAAAATACACATCAAATGAAATGCAGAAAAAACTATACCATGTTTGAGAATATCAAACAAAGCCCTTTATTTAAATCTAGGTTAAACTACCAAATAAATGTCTGTGCATGAGAGGGGGGTTTCAAAGTGTGACCGCTCGGGATAGTCCAATCGACTTGTTCAATTATTTAAAGTATTTCCAAACAATTGAGAATGTTCTTTAATTTCATATTTATATATCTTATGAATTATGGAACCAAATAACTTTAAATAAAGATATTTTTAAAAAACCTAAAAAAAAACTATTGAAATTATAAAAATTTTGTTTTATGCTTTAATCAAATAATAGATCCTAAAAAGCCTTTCATTTTAACAAGATTTATGACTCCTAAAGAACTTGTCTTTGCCTCTCTACAACGACTTATATTATATTCCTAAGGGTAGTTGTTGCTTACGTCCTGTATTAAAAGAGAACTGTACAAGGGCATCAATTGTCAATTATTTTGACAAGGTTAGTAGATTAACATATGTTTGTATATTAGGACTATTTTCGAAATGTTTAAACTCTGTTTAAAGAGAATAAATATTTTAAGTTACAATGTAGCCATAGATTTAAAAAGAGAATCTTAAATCTATAATTTAAATACATATAGATCCCCGAAAAAATATATATTATAAAGGAATTTATAAAGTATTTTTGAAGTTTTAGCTCGCTCGAGGTTGAAGTGCATGCTTTAAAAGTTGTCTTAATAAAATTCAGTAGGTAGTCTCCCAGGTTTAGATACCAACTTGTAGGCGTATCTCCATTACGCCAGAAATCATAATAAAAGAGGTGAATCTTAACTTACACTAGGTATTTTTGTTATAAAAATAAAATAACAAATTAAATATGACAGTTGATTTTTTTAGTTGTAAACATAAAAAATCTAGGGCCACGTTTTATATCCCAAAATCAGGGCACACACAGCTCTAGTTATGACAGTGGTCTTGGCTCATTCTTAACACCTACAGGATGTTGTTCTTAATTTGATCGATAAATTAAATCGAAAGCGGCATGCATCCCGCGACTCTTTTGTTGTTTCAATTCTTGAGAAAAGGGAGACAAGCTCCCTCCTCAATCCCCAGAAGAGTACTTTGATGGTATATGTCCCCTCTCCTAAAATTGCTACTATATGTTATTGAAAATTTCTCCTCACAGTTCAAATTTCAACTAGAAGACATCTAAGAAATTAAACCAAGAAATGTGGGTGGGATGTGCATATGAAAAGAAGGACAAACACTGCCTATTTATATTGAAAAGAGAAAATAAAATTGGAAATGAATTCATGGCTTAACATCAACGGAGAAATTCAAACACGAACAACAAAGATAAATGTTAATTTGAAATATGCCAAACAGATCTGGAAACCTTGATGAACAAAAACAAAATAAACAGTTTAATAGCCAAAGTAAAATCAAATTTGCCCTTCTATTTAAGAAATTTATAAATATTATGGTTGGGATTAGTCTCATAAAAATAATTAAATATTTATAAAAATAAAAAATATTCAATTTGAAATTATTACATAAAAATCGGGAGTGGCTTCCTCACTCATATATACATACATAGGTACATACACCCTTTCTCATATATACATACATAGATGAGTTACGACGATTTTTAGAAAAACGTCCGATTGCCGAAAGTGAACCAAATTTTAAACGTGGTCTCTGATATTGATAAAATATATCTATACATCATCTTACTCGTTTCAGTATAACCATATTTGAGTTATCATGATGTCTAAAAAAACGTTTCAGGTACCAATTTAGGTTGTCAGAGGCGAACCAAATTTTAATAGCCGTCTCTGATATTGATATAATATCCGTATACAACATTTAACTCATCTCCGTAAAATCATATTTTCACGAGTTTTAGAAAAACGCTTCAGGTAAAGTATCACTTCTGGTGCGGGAAATACCCCAAAAGTAAATAGAGATATGATTTTGCTGTAATACACCTATGTAAAATTTGGTTGATCTACATTAAAGCGTGCTCGAGTTATCGTGTAAACGAACATACACACAGACAGACAGACATACTAAAAATGGCATTTTCAGACTCAGGGAGGTCCAAAACGTCAAGAACAATCAAAATCTCGAGATCGAATTTTTAGAAGATTACAATACTTTCATTTCCCTTTTTGTGAGAATTTTTATTTAGTTTTTTAAATTTAAGATTATTATTTTTTTTTTTCTACTGATCTGGTTTCCACATACATAACAATTATATCATAGTAATATACCATAAACAGCACCTACTGAGATATAGGTTTTTCAGGTCCTCCTCTCACATTTTTTGTATAATTCTTGTTCTTTGAACTAAGAACAGTTACAAAACATGTTCAATAAAAATTTGAGACTTTGAAAATTACGCGGCATCCGCCAACCAAGTCAGAATTGTTTGCTCTCTATTTATAAAAGTTGTAAATATTCAGGCCAGATGGCAGTGTGCCGAAGTAAACTTATTCTACTAGACGTTGTTAATTTTGTCTGAGCCTGGAATATCGAAGTTCTTTGTGGCCCTAAAAGCAGCCTTAACCTCTTCTGGGGTGATCGGGGAGCATTCACATGGTGTCTGGTCTCGAGGAGGCCAGGCCGCGAATTATACAATGGCAGGAGTGCCCTCATAAACGGGTCTTGCTTCTTCATAGATCTTCTTCCAGAAGGAATCGACCTGTTCCGCCGTTGGTGGATGCGTGACAACGGGCCTTTGCTTTTTAAACAGCCGAGACGGGTCGGAGGAGAAAATTTTGTTTTCCCTGATCCATTTTTCCCGCCTCAGCATCTTTTTCTTAGATGTTGTCAAGGTTCGTAAACTCTCAACAGCCTGCTACCTGATAGTAAACAGCTTAAGCATGATGAGTGTTTGATAGTGAACTTTAGACATACAAGTCTTCTGGTTTTAATATAATCCATGACAGACTGGACACAGGACATAGCCTGGCTCGCTTTCCACACTTTTTCATTCATCCTCTCAAGTCGTCTGCAAGTTCTAACATCTGCCTCCGTCCGAGTGGCTGGCTCAGCAGAAACTAGAGACCGAGTGGCCGAATATACAGCACAGTTGATCGCCCCTTCGAAATCTGATCCAAAAATAGCACATTTATTGGTGCCAGTTGTTCTGACTTCCGGGGGAATTTTCAATTTCCCCTTTCTTCGGTCCAGATCATCAACATCGGTGGAAGTGACACTGACCGACGGGAGAGGCTGGCGATACAACGATCGCCTAAAGCTCGATTTACAGGTGGCCCTCATGCGATATATCGCCTATCTCCACCCAAAACAGTTGGTACAGGAGTCGGTCCGTCCACTCCACCTTGGTCGTTGTTCGTTGCCGGGTCGTCAAAATGTTCGTACCGTTAGGCTACCCAGCAGCTGTACGAGAGTCTTTATCAGCACCAGACATACCACCGGGGGTGTTGCGCATTCTCTTTGCAAAAACCAGTCCATCAATCTTCTGGAAGAAATCTCCATGTAATGGCCTGTCGACATTCTGCCTTAGTAAGGACTTATGTTCCGCATCACTGACGCGACTTCTAACCTCAGATGGTCGGAGATCTCGAATCTCCCTCAGGTCAGGTCCAGTTCCAACCCTAGAGACTCTGCGGCCTGATTTGCTGCTTTGTAAAGAAATGCTCCCACAAATGCCATCTCACAGACCATCTGCAGGAGGGGATCTGACCGTTTCGAAACCTTGATGGCTGTTTGGAGAACCACTCGTTTGTAGAGGCACTCTAGACTCAGGAGGCCCCGGCCGCCTTGACGACGAGGGATGTAAATCCGGGGAACCGAGGATCTGGGATGAAGACTACGATTCATCTTCGTCTTCTTTCGCATCATTCTGTCCATTTCGCGAAGCTCATTTGCCAGCCACTTCACTGACCCGAAGGTGTAAAGTAGCAGTGGCACGGCAAGCATATTGGAGGCGGTGACGTTATTTCTTCCTGACAGTTCGGAAGACCAAATCTGCCTCATAATTCGTTTATACTTCCTGCGAAGTAACTTTTTGATAGAGTTGGTATCCTGAGTGTGGCGTTGGGCCAAACCAAGATACTTGTGTCTCTTCAGCGCCCAGATGATGAATAGCGCCTCCATCTATGAGCATAGCGTCCTGTTCAGAATCTCCCGATCTTCCTTTCCTGAGATGCACCACTGCGCACTTGTCCAACCTTAACGCCATGCCGATATCGCGGGTGTATAACCGGACGACCTCGAGAGCATGGTTTAATTCCCTCTCGGTGAAGGCATAGATCTTTAGATCATCCATATAAAATTGATGAGTGACTCTCTGCTTCCTATTTCAAGGTCGCCCGCATGCATATCCTCCAACTTGGCGGAGTGCAACTGATAGGGGCACAAATGAGATACAAAAGAATAAGGGAATCAAAGAGTCTCCCGGGAAGCCTCCTCTCCAGAAATTTACGGTCACCCGTTCTTATGGAGAGTGAGATTATTTCATAAATGAATCTCACTATATTTTGGTGTACCGAGAGCCTCTCTAACACGTTGATAATGAGCTTATGAAGTGTTGTATCAAAAGCCTTTCGGTAATCGATCCATGGCATTGACAGATTTCTCTTGCGTTGGATAGCGTCTTGACAGATACATCTGTCGATAACCAGATTTTTGCGGCACCCCTCACTACCGCGTTTTGCCCCACGTTATTCGTATCTGTTGCCAGACCGGTTCCACTGTCCGAAGTATTCTGTCATTCAGGATCTTCGTGAAGGCCTTATAATATTTATAGTATTTAGACAAGTGATCGGCCTGTAATTCTCTGGCTTGGACAAGTCCCCCATTTTGGAGATTAGCACAGTGCGGCCTCCGACCAACCATTCCGGAATCCTTTGCTCTCTCCTTCAAAAGTTGTAAATATACGGGCTAGATGGAATCGTGTCGAAGTAAACTTCTTCCTCAAAAAGTTGTTAATTTTATCTGACTCAGGAGCAGCGAAGTTCTTTGTGCAAATAAAGGCTTCCTTAACCTCTTCCGGTATGATCATGGGGCATTCACTTGTTGTCTGGACTCGAGTAGCCCAGGTCGCGAATTTTGCAATGTCAAGAGTGTGCGCGTAAATGGCCTTGTTTCTTCATAAATCTTCTTCCAAAAGGACTCGACCTGTTCCGCAGTTGGTGAATTCGTGACAACGCGCTTATGCTCTTTAAACAGTCGAGACGGGTCGGAGGAGAAAATTGTGTTTTTCCTGTTCCACCATTCCCGCCTCAGCCTAGCTGTTGTCAGGGCCCGTATCCTCTCGACAGCGTGCTGCCTGATAGTAAGCAGCTTAAGCATGTTGAGAGTAGCATGTGGTATCGTGTCCTTAGCTCGCGAGCTTGCTGGCGAACTTTAGACGTAAAAAATCTTCCGGTTTTAATATAATCCACCACACACTGGACACGGCTGTCTCGCTTTCCATATTTTTTCATCCAGCCGCTCAAGTTGTCTACACATCCTAAAATCTCCCGTCCAAGTGGCGGCCCCAGTAGGGACTAGAGACCGAGCGGCCGAATATACAGCACAGTTGATCGCCCACAGGTCGGACCCTTCCGAAATCTGATCCGCAAGCA
>JAAAKE020118106.1:0-12392 GCA_010014785.2 Anisolabis maritima | reverse complement strand
GAATCGCATGCCGCATAACTTTATCCATTTTGATGAAAAGTTTTCACGCGTTTGCTCGGTAGTATACCGCTCCATAGCAACATAAACAAAAAAACACTCAATAATAATAAGTCGGAGTTTAAAATAGGTAACAAAAATGATGAAACTCAACTGAACTACGAAAATATGGCGGGTGATACAAAACCGGCGCGGTTTTTGGATCACCCTATATTATAATATAAATTTTGCAAAATCTAAGTTACTTTCCTTACGCCCAAACAAATGAGTGATAACGAGAAGACTTGATAAACAAACAAAGAGCTAAAAGACGCTTCAAAGAGAGGAAAATGGAATTAAATAAATATATATTTTTTTTTTAAAAAAGTAAACTTTCATTTATCAAGATTTAATTAATTAAAATTAAAGAGTATGTTGAAGCTAGTAATTAGCATTTCGTTAAATTAATTCCTGCAAAATATCTGAGGAAAGGTGAACTACCATGCATATATATACCATGTATATACATTTCCTATTCAAATAAAATAAGCTATTTCTTGTTAACTGTCTCTACTTTAGTATATCTTTTAAGATCAAAGGGATCAAATGCACAGGGACTCTATCATGTTCACTTTGAAAGTTGCCAGAGCAAGTTTCAAGTGCTATACTACGTACTTAGACATCAATATATAAACACACACATTCAGGTGGATGGATTCTTTTTTAACAGCAACTAATTTCTCTGAGATAAAATATTTGGCTAAATATAGAGGAGTAAACAGAATCATAAATAGGCATATTTATAAATATTAGATTTACCAAAAAAAAAAGCAGTCATAAATTATAAATGAGAAGGCAAAGACATTTATCCTTTACAAATTCGAGATCAAGAATTAAATTCATTACTTATTATTCAGTATTAAATGAAATTTTCGTTTCTAGAAATATTTAATTTGATGAGAGATAAATATGAATATTATAGTCAGAGGCGTAGTGAGGGCCCGGTCATGTCTGGTGAAAAAATTGTGATTTTTAAAAGCAATTGATAATTTGGCTCAAAGAATTATTGTTGGAATTGAAATATAAATGGGAAAAAAGTTGCAATTCTCTCGCATTTTTTAGTCATAATACAAAATTTTAGTTTTGCTTTTTTTTTTAGAATAAATCTTATAAACAGATATAGAATTTACTTCTGATTCAATTTTCAAATGTATTTTGATTTTGGCGCGTCTCAGAACACCCTCCTGTGACTTATCCTCCAAACTAGAGGGCTGGGGCTTGTTTTTTGCCCCTGCTCAAGAAAAAAATGTTAAATATCTAATTTAAAATTTTTTTTCCCTTCAAAGAATATTTTATTAAGAAATGCCCGTGGCTAGACAAGATAGGCACTTTGCACGGAGGAGTCTCTCCGCCCTTTGGTCTGAGTTAAAGCAACGCAATCAGCATTTGCATACAATGATTGGATTTGGTTAACGGATCGCCTGCACTTGTTTTGATGCCAGTATATATAAAGGGCTTAACTTTCTATAGACGGTGTGGATGCAATTTATTTTGAAATCACCCTTTAAAAAGATAACTAACTTAGGGATTCATTTTGTTTTAATACGATATTATTTGATTGCATAAGGTCGTAAAAATCAAGCAAAGGGAATATAAAATTTAATTAATTAAATTAGATATAAATAAGGTTTGTGCCAAACAATAAGAAGCATGCGCATTCGTTGTTTTAAACAAAAGTGCTCTGCGCATGGAAGTGTTGGTTGGGAATTGCTCTCGGATATAAAAATCAAGGAATGCATATCAGAGATAAGGATTTCACCCAACAAAATTAATTTGCGCTTAGGAGTCATTGGAATAGTGCCATCTTCAGTTTTTTTTTTTTTTTTTTAATTTTGAGAGCAACGACAACTCAAAACTAAATTTTTATCTGATTAATCTGATTTGTTGATCCATTCCCTTAAATTGAGAATCTTTGTATATGTTAAGGGTAATGTAGACGTTAACTAAAATTAAACTCCAAAAAAAAAATAATTCTTTACATTAATTAAGTAATATTGATATTAACTGGTAGAGAGTAATTAATTTACGAACTCTTATCAATTATTTATCAGATGATTTTTGAAATTCTACCAAAATTGTGTGGGACCCACTTTGCTGGTGTAGTCTTTGTCGGATAAATAGCGGGAGCAATCGCCCTTTTTTTTAAGAGATGAATTAGAGAACACGGCTATTTAGGGACCCGACGCAGAAATCTGATGTAAAAGCACATGTCTCAATTTTTCTTACCTTAGGCAAGGAGTTGTGTGATGTGCGTTTAGTCACACCATATTTTTTTGATAATTGTGTTCGTCCCAAACGATTTTTCATTTGATATATGATATATTGACCGGATATTGCGAGTCTAGTAGGGAGCTATTTAAAAATTAAGATCTATTTCAAATAAACACCAGATGAAGTATTCATTTCTTATCCCTCTTTAAGAATAATATTTTTAATATAATTAAATTATTAAGATGGTATAAAAAATTAGCAACGAAGTTCCAACACCTTCCCGCCCTTTTTAGTCCTTTCGATATATATAAGATGAGGGCACTCTACAACCAGCGAGTATGCAAGTCATGTCATGTTGTACCGGTATTTATTATTTTTAGGTCATGTTGTTTGGACAAATATCTTTTCATTAATTGAATTTAAAAAAAAAAAAAATTAAATTAAATTTTAGTTTCGTTTTTTTTTTTTAGAATAAATCCGCTCCCTTTAAACGGATTGTTATGAAAATTGGTCCAGGGCTGAAGAATAACGCCTTAATTACTAACCCTGAGTTTCAAAAAATTGGCCAGCAGATGGTGAGAAATTTGTGATGCGAGATAAATATGGGAGAGGGGGGGGGGGGGGTTTTACCGACTCCTGAGGACCAATTCGCTTGAAATTCCAATAGGGCTATAAATTTGTTGTTTCATTCTTTTCCGATAAAGAGCATTAATGTATGCAGGATCGGCCTGTTGTACATGGAGTGACTGGTGCAAATGGATAGGATGCCACATGCCCTGGACAAGCCAGAGATTCTCTAATTTAACCTCCAAATTTATGTTTTGCGTGTTATCTGCTTTTTCCAGAAGCCATGTCTTATGCCCTGGCCAGGCAGGAACGTAGATAGCACGCCATTAAGCTATCTTGGAGTAGAACCCAGGATCTCTGTCTGGCTTGCCCTCGGCAAATGAAGTCCTATCCATTTGCATTAGAACTCACAACAGGCCTGAGATCCAGGGTTCTACTCCAAGATAGCTTAATGTGTTCTAATCATGTTCAGGATTTCCGGCCTGAACCAAACTGGACAAGCCTGAGGTCCTCGGTTCGACCCCAAGGAGAATTACGCCCCTTTACCACCCGGAAAAAATACAAGTCGACATGCAATATTCTATATATCTATTTTCAAAGTATATTTTGAAACTAATAGCTATTTCCAGTGAAAAAGTTTAAAAGTATTTAATAAAATTATTATCTCTCTTTCAGATATTTTCACAAAAGAAAACATCTTTGAGTTTTGAAAATATTTAAATATGAGATTAATATAAAAGGTGAGAAAAGATTTACCTAGTGTGATGTCGTGGTTTAGAACAAAAGGGCTTTTTCTAGAGGAGCGATGCGCGGGGACGACTGTTCACTAGAGACCGACGCCTCCAACTAAAAGTCCAGGCAGGTGCATGGTGAGTTGGAAGGCAGAGGATTTTTCAGGCCTGGACTTGTCTGGAGATGAATCCAAATGCATGGAAGGAGGATGGAGATGTGAACCCGAACGAGGGCGAAAAGAGCCGAGGAAAGCCGACCTTCTAAATTAAAGCTATATTCAATGGACATCTATTTGGGAGCTGGAACCTATTAAATAAATATAGAGTGAAAATTTACTCCTATCACACATGTCTTTAATCGTTATTAAATTTTCTTATAAAATAGGCAACGAAGTTGCCACATTTTTAGCCTTCGTTAAGTATATCCTTTAGCAATGTAAAGCGTTCGACAAGCCTATCCAGTAGGTCATGTCGTGTGGATTTTTAGATTAACTTGTTTGGATAAATAAATATATTTTCATTAAATGAATTAAAAAAAAAAAAAAAATGAAAATAAAAATCAGAACTTGCACCATATAAAATTTATTTTAAATGCTCTCTTCCCATTTTATTAAGTCAGAAAAATGATGAATAATAAATAAAAAGTAAAAAAATTAAAGAGAATAAAATAAATGACATTTTAATTTTCACTGAACGATTATTTATTATCTTATACTCAATACTTTTTATATAGAATAAATCCGCTCTCACTTAATGGTTTGTTATAAAAATTAGTCGAGGGCTTTAACAACGCTTTAATTATTATCACCCACTTACAAAAGATTTGGCCGAGCGGATGCTGAGAAAATCGAAGCGTGCGATAAATATTGGGAGCCTTTTTTACCGGCCCCTGTGGACGGTTCTCTTCAAACTTTAAAACTTTCTTAGGCACCCTTAGGGCTATAAAGTTAAAAAGTTTCATCCTTTTCTGATGAGTGGATCCAGAGATATATGCCAAAATAAAACCTACACATACGAACATAAAGATTTTTTTATATATACTTTAGATATTTTTAAAAATTGGGGGGAGGGAGCGTTGATGATCTTAATACTTTTCCCTTACTATCATATATAAAAAACATATTTGTTTATTCTTAAATTAAAAAAGCTTCAATTTTTTTTAAAGTCTTTTCAGCATCTTGGGCCATATAGATTTTAAACCATTTTATTTTACGATACTTGGTATCCAATTGGGTTAAATAAATTTTCATCGGACTGCCTGGGATCCGAACTTGGCTTTTAAGATCTATTATTAGTCAATAATAATTACCGGAATTGCGGTTCTAATGTTAAAATATACATTGTTTTCTAAATTATTTTATGACATTATTATTATTTTTTTTTTACTTAAAACGATGTTATAAATTTAAAGTAAGCTGAATGTGACTGTGGAAGGAAGCAACTGAGCCGAGCCCTACTTGAATTATTTCTTGTTGGGAGAGCAGCAAGCAGCGGCATAGGTCATGTTAGCCAGCTAATATATATGAATATAAATCTAAATTTGTAACTCTGAGTAACGACAGTTTAGAAACAGAATTCAAGCTTTAAGGACCATTTTGTATTATGCGACGAGAGAATGAACGAACAACACGACCCAACTCAACATAACCTGAGGGCGAAATACTATTTTCTTTGTTTGCCATTGCTATTGTCAACATGTCACTGGGGAAGACTAAATAAATATGAATATTTTTTCATTGAAGATGTAGAGAATATTATAATATATAAACTTTAATAAAAATAACCGATGGCGAAAAACGGGCATATGAGGTGGCTGAAAATGCCAGTCCTGCCACGTGCTTTAAATGCAAAATATAATTTAATAAAAACGTTTACTAATACTATTAAATAGTCACAGACCATATTATATATACATGTATATTAATGTAATAAACTTAAATGTTATTTAGTAAAGTTTATGAGGTTGATATTAAGCATTAAAAAGAGATTTTGAAAGGAAGCCTCCAGAGTATACTTAAATTCGTATAAGGCGAAATCTCCTTAAGGGAAAAAATTTACTATGCAAGTAGCCATATAATGAAATCAGTATAATTAAAGTAGTAATTTTAAAAGTTATTACAGAGACCGATCGTTAAAAAAAATAGATAAATGTGGTTAGATTTGAAATGGTGTGAAATAATTTTGAGTTGAAAACGAATCAAGTTTAAAGCCACTAAGATGGAAGAGAAAGAAAACCCACCCCAGTATAATTCCGAAAAAGTTTCAAAGGAAAAATCCTTAGACGGTAGCGTAGGGAGAAGGCAGGTGAGGTGGAGAAATTCTTTCTTGAATGCTTTTTTTCCCTGCAAGTGGTTATTAATATAAATTCCATTTAAATTTATTTTCTATTTTTTTTTTTTATTTTAATAAAAATTTGAGTTTATTTTTAATATTTTTTCGGCTTTAGGGGGGGGGACGGGGACTGAATACGCCCTCTGCCCATTTAGAGTTTGAAAAGAATCTAAAAAATTTTAATAAAATCTTTCAAATTTCATTTCCAAAAATAATATAATCAAAAGAAAAATACAATGAGACAAAAATATCATTTAGGTTATAGGGAATAAAATAAAATTTTCTTTTATTTTATTCTTCAAATATATTTTAACAATTTTAAGAAAAATATTATCTTCCTTTTTTTTAGTGCATTTTTCAATAAGTTTTTTACTTTTTTTAATTGTATAATATTTTTTCAAGAGTAGAGTAGCCACATTGAGATTCTCGCGCTTGCTAGTATAGAGGCGTTGCAAGAGTTCGGGACCTGATTTCAAATTGAATTTTTTTGCTTTATGAAATTATTCTTGACTACATTGGATTGTCAGATCAATTTTTGTGTAAAATGTCAGGATTTTGGTTCACCGGGAAATGAAAAAATAAGTTGGTGAGAGAGAGAGACAAAGGAAGTTAAATAAATAAAACGGTTTAAAATAATTCAAGATACGTATATGGGTTGAAAATTTTACATTGTACTGAGCGACCTTATCTCTTTCATAAATTTAAAATTTTATACGTATATGTATAATAAATTTGGTAATTCCAAATAATAGTTAATCATCTTAAATAAACACAAATCCCTTCGTGCGATTCTCTCCCTGTTTACTAACCAACCACAAGAGCAGTTGCGAGTACGGAGCATCTCCACTGAGACGTCTTAGGAGACAATGATATTCAACAATGGAAATTCGTCTCCATTAGTAGTATAGTCCCATATGTTTCAATTTGTTCGTGCCTAAATCCAAACAGATATCAACCATTCTAACAAATTTAACCTCGACAAGGCTAGCAAGTTAGCGCGCAAGTAAATCTTGTTTTCACCTTGAGAATTGCGCATTTCCACTGGTGGTTGTGTGCTTTAGCCAATCAAGCTCATTCCTTGGAACCACAAGGACTTAACGTTATATGTAGGCCCTCATATGCTTTGACATGGGAGGAGGAGCCCGAAGGGGATTGACTTGATTAACCTGGGTCTAATTAACAGCAAGGGGGCCCTGAGGACACCCTCCCCCTTGCACAATCAACACAGTTACACTAATTATATTGAGCATGCATAAATAATATTCGCTCAACATGATTTGTAGTTATAATTAGCAAAAAGGTGGGGCTATAAACATATACACCCCTCCACTCTAATTTAAAATATTTATTAATTGAACATAGTTTAAAACAAACAAGGCAATTTGATTTAATTAATTTGAAATATTTAATCAACAAACAACAACACAACAAGTACAATAATAATAATCATCATAAATTGTTTTAATCAATAAAATTTTAATATGGAAATTTCTTTGTAGGATATATGACGTCATTCTGAACAGGTGAGCTACTATCATTAAATATATAAACAAAATATGCATTGGAATTGGCAGCTGATCCCACCGCAATACGAGGAGAAGTTGGTGTGAAAAAAGGGTGCACGGGGGAATTAATTAGGTCGTACATGGAGGAGTTAGAGATAGGAAATAAATTAAGTCCACAGAGGGTTTGTAGATGGAATACACGGCGAATAAATAAAAAGGAATGGCTCTATAGGGCTAATATATATTAAAATGAAAATTCAATAAATAATATTTATTTTTATTTTTTTTTTTTGTTTCAGGTGAGTTGAGTTTGCTGTGTGAAAATGTCCAACTCAAGGTAGAAATTTAATATTTCCATTACTTCTCGATAAATAAAATCCGAGACCTATCCTACTTGATGTCACGATCCATTTTTAAATTTGGTCCCCTTCCTTACAATTTTGTCTAGAGTCCGAGGTCTTCTAAACAAAAATTTTTTTCATAAAACGGTGAATTGTTTAAAAAGTTGGTGCAATTATTGAAGAAATTTTACAATAAAAAGTTCTTAATCTATGGAAACCAACTAAAAAGTTCCATTTATGAATATCAACCCAATGCGTATCTGTCGATTGCCAAGTCTTCATTAATCGAACAAGAAACCAACTAAAGAGGAAAGATTTGATTCATAAAATATATCGTCTTTGTTATTAATAGGTAGGATAGTAATTAAATTGAAGCTTCTGTTAAAGGTAGAAATACTCAGAAAGTAGTCATAATTTCAGTAATTTCAATTTTTTAAAATAAAGAGAGAGAGAGAAAGCTGGATGCTTGATGAAAGGGGGGAGAATCAGTGTCTGCGTCTTGCGTCTCGAAACTTTTGAATAAAATTGGCTAACGATTACTAGTAATGATGTTTTTTTGATATTCTCCAAATTCACTCCAACAATTTTGATTAATGTTCATAAAACAATTATTTATTAGATGATTTTAAATGTGTTAACCATTTATTTATTTAATATTTAAAAATATTTTCCTTGGGATAAATTTAGAAAAAAATTGGCGGTATCACTATTTTCCCAGAAACTGAAAATACCTTAAAGAAAAAATATATGGACACAAAAATCTCAGGGCACATTATATTACTTTCTCTTAGATAATTAGGAAAGAGAAAGTTGTGTGATGTGCTCTTATCACACCAGATTTTTTTAAATAATTATTTCTCAAGTGCTACATTCAAAGATCGACCAATGGTCTCCTAATCAAGGAAAATTTTAACTCCTCGTTTAAGATTTTCCTTAGGATTGTTTCTGAATACAGACGCTCTTTTTTTTTAATTAAAATTTTTTTTCTGTTTTATAAACTTTTTTTCCGCATTTGCCTGATCAATTTTGCAATACTTGAACCTCTGCCCTTATAAAAAATTTCTAACAAGAATTTATTTATTTATCTCATTGAGAGAGTTTATCTGTTCACCAATAATAGATAAACCTTCGATTGGAATTATCAATAACGAAGAAAATCAATTTGCCCCTTTCACTTTCCAATATAACAATCATCATTATCATCTGTTGTAATAAATGATTGATGAATGAGTTGGATTAAGTGGCCAGGTCAGGTGCAATGGATGGGATTAAGATTAAGAGCCATTCACTCAGGCCGAGTTAAAACACGATAATTCACCAGGAAGTCAGGGGTGAGTGCCATTTGCCAGCCAGCTTATCGAGAAATAAAGAAAAAAAAGGGAGAAGACAATCGTCTTTGAAACTCCAGAAATAAATTTAATTAATTGGAGCTTGGATAAAGAATAGATTAAAAGAGGTTCAATTTTAATCCTGGAACCGGTCTGTTAGAGAAAGTTTAAAAAAAAAGCATAAATTTTATTATTCTTTGTAAATAAATGTCAAGTTAAATTGCACGTGCAAAGTCAAAAAAATTGGTTTGGATAATGTCTAGTCAATCGAAAGTTTTTATATTTTTGAGAGGGAAGAAAAATAAAATGATAAATCATATTATAATCAAGCTTTAACATAATTCATATATTTATTGGATAATTCACTCCAACCCTAATCGAGATTTCGAAATCTAATCATTGTACGTCGAAAGTATCATTGATATATTTGATTTCAAAATTTTTATTTTCAAGTCTTCGGACTCGCTAGGGTTGAGAAAAGCTGATTTAGATTATTATTTTTTATTCAAATGTCCTAACTAAATTTTTATTAAAAAATTTATTATTTTAGAAGCCTGTGTATTAAAATTTTTATGATTCAATGTCTATGTCTTGTATCTCCTGTTTTTTAAATATTTTATAAAAAAAATTGTGCAATAAACTAATTATTTTTATGTAATTTCAATAAAAAAACAAAACAAACATCTCTAATTCAATAACATTATTTCGCTAGTCAAAAAAAAAAAAAAAAAACTTACAAATAACAAAATACCAAAATTAAATAATGAAAACGATGATGCTTGTCAAATTGGAATATATAGTGTTTTTTTTTTTTTTTTTTTTTTATTATTATAATTTTTTGAAGCCATAAAGAATTGTTCGATCAGTATCAAGTGTCGAATCAGAATGAATAAATACCCGTCAAATTCTAACCAGATGTCATGGCAAACTGACAGACAAGTGCTTGTCAAATGCATCTAGAAATGGGGAAACAAATTTCAATAACTTTCCTTTGTCCCTTAGAAATGAATAAAAAACCGATTCAAGAATCATAAATTTATGTTAAAGTATGAAATAGGGCGTAGCGAGTGAAATACGTAGTTAGAATAAAAATAGAGAAAAGAATGCAAATCAGACGGGTATTAGAAAATAAATTCCCCATCCATATAAAATTTATGATAGAACCTAGGAAACGAAAGTTAAATAGAGAATGAATCATGAATTTGGAAAATAAGTTAATAAAATATGGTGGTTGGAATTTAATTTAAGTCGGTGTTAGAAAATCAAGTTTGCCAAAAGTGTGTCATAAATGGAGGCGAAGAGAGAAAAGGAGGCCTCAACCTCTTCAAAAATAATCTTGGAAAAGAATAGAAAATTTGATATGGAAATTAATTTTAAATAAGCAAACGAACAAATTTCATTTTTATTAGCGAGAGAGTCGTGTTAATTATTAAAACCATTACTCTAGAAAATTAAAAGATATTTAATGCCCGCACTATTATTTTATCTATTTAATATAACTTCAGTATTGATTGCAGTCGTCAGCTCTGTTTCTCCGGCGAGAGTTATATTAAATAGAGTATAGTTAGAGAAGAAGACAACCAATTGAAAGGAGGCTTCTGACGTTGAGTAGGCTTATTGCCTTATTCCTTTCAATGAATGTGTCCTTTCTTAACGTCCCTTTCAGAGGACGGTTCGCTTTTTTCATAAAAGTTCTAATGTTTAAGCAAACTATATCCTAATCCAAGTTCCTCTTTGTTTTCATTTTTAAATTTAATTTAAAGAAAAAATCCGAATCCGCTGAGAATACTGATACCCTAAGCCCTAAACAACGAAGACCTCAATTAATGATAAAATTTTAAACCATCAAGGCCTGATGATACTTTAAAATAAAGCAAAATCGATCGCCTCAAAGAGTATATTTTTTATAACCTGACACCTTCACTATACTCCCCTATCCTTCTAGAATATTCGTACGTCTTCATGAAGTCATATATTTTACACTTTTAAATAAAAGCAGTATTTTGGTAAATTTCAGATACTATGCGTACCAAAAAAAAATAAGACAAATGCTATTATTTGTTTCGTTTCAATTTTAGAAGAGCTATATATATATATATAACTCAAAAATAAAAAATTTCTTTGTTAGTAAAATATTTTGATTTTCATTTACATTATTATCTATTACAAAAAAAAGAGTAGCATCTATCTACATTTTTTGAAAATGGACAATTACAATTTAAAATGCATTGAATTTTTTTGATATTCAATTTTCTTTGTCCTTTATTTGATAAAATTTTTTGGTCCGTATTATTTTTGAATCCCATATTTAGGATCATTGGGCCCGGGCATTCCCAGAGCCTTATTGTTGAATGTGAATGATTAGAACTCATTTTTTTCTTGATCACCATTTGTAAGAAAATTGCAAAAAATAACGAATATAAAATTCAATAAAAAATATTAAAAGAGCTGTGTGCATGATTTAAAATTATATAAAATTGAACCAATTCATATAAAAAGCAATTTACCAGCAGTATGATTATTCATAACCTCGTTTTAGTAGATTAGATTTATTTAAATGCTTTCGCTTTAATGTTCTTGCATGGTAAAATCAGTTTAGAGACTTAATTTTTTTTCTTATTCTAAAATCAAATATTATAATTTTCCATGTATGAAAAGCATACATTATTTAATTATAATATGCACACTTGCATATTATTGGAGAGACAAGCTTTTTCTCTTTGTTTGCCATTTTAACATTTTGATTAATGATGTTCATGTTCCATTTATAATTCTATTATTTGATTAGATAAATTAAAATTCCAATAGTATTTTTGAACGAAATGTAATGTAGTAATGATTAACATGACATTGAGTAAAATAATCTCTCTTGGTTGCATCCAGAAATCTCTTTTTTTAGCGATTTTTTGATCAAAGGACGAAAATAATAAGAAAGGGACCGACTAATGAACACAACTTTTTTTTTTTTTTTTACATTTTCTAGTAATTCTATTCTAATAGCGATCGCAAAAAAAATCGATGATGGAATTTCAACGGAAGTACACATTTTATGGTCACTTGAGTCTAAAAAAATGTCTCGTAAAATGGTCTGTCTTTCTGTGTGTGCGTCGAAAAAATTATCGAGAATCAAAATTTATTTTCAAGCTAGATATCTATGTCGAAGCAGCAATATTTTCAGTAAAATCGGCAAACGAGTACTAGTACTTTACTGACAAACTTTTTTTTTAGTTTTTTCGATATTCTGCAAATTCGTTCTATATTTTTTTATTAAAATTCATATTATCTTTTAGATGGATAAATATTGTCCCCAAGCTAAATTGGGGGTACCTCGCGGGAACAAAT
>JAAAKE020118095.1:0-15776 GCA_010014785.2 Anisolabis maritima | reverse complement strand
GCGAATTAAGCAATTATATATAATTATGAGAGAACTCGGATGAGAACCCCATTGAAGTTTGGCGATCACTTTAAGAAAGCCAAGTTGAGTTGAGTTGAGTGAATCGGGTGTTGGAAGAAATTAATTGGCCAACAAAACTTTTAAAGTATGATAGATTGTCTGGTTTTAATTCGCCGGTATTAATGTAAACACCTTTCGCTTTTCTCTCTAATGATTATTTATGAGCCAGAGCTGAACACTACGCGTACTATTTAAACGCACCCCTAATGTTATTCATGTGAAGGCAACCCTTCATATTTGCAATTACCCTTACACTCGGAAAATATATTGTTAAAAAAATATGGTATATGAATATTTAAAACAAAAATATAATACCAGTATTAAGAGGTGAAATATAACATTTAAAACAAGTAGATTAAATATGAACACGACTAAATTGGGACTAGTATCGGTCTGGAAATTAGAGAGATGATAAATAATTTAATATTTTAACCGACGAGTCCTTAGACTTGCACTTGTTATTTCTTATTGACAGATGGAATATTATTATTTATTAAAAAAACTTTTCTGTCACTTATTCGGTGACCTTTTTCAGGTAACATTAAAATAATGAAGGAAATACGAAAATGAAAAAAGCCATTACTGCCTCATCTACACGTAAATCTCAGTGTTTCCCGATCCCTAGTAATTCAAATGGTGTCCACCGAATGATCATTTTTATGATATATAAAACATTTACATTTTGATTTTTATGAGACTGCGGTGAATTAAGATTTGTTGCACGTGGCAAATCAAAATTTTTTTAGAAACAGTGTGGTATCCAATTCTGTGGTTGATGCACAACTCGTCCATTTGAAAATTTGTCTGCCCAACGTGTAGATTTATAATAAAAATTTAAAACAATTTTCAATTCGCAAACAAATATCTATTTTGTAATAACGATTTGAATATTGTTTTTTTGTTTATTGGTAATTTATTTAAAGAACTAATAGTGGGGAGAAATTGGGCTCTTTAAATATTTTTTTTATCATATATATAATATACATTAATACTCTTCACAGTCATCAATTATACTGAATTAGTATTTTTTTAATTAAATTCAGTAATATTTTCACATAGAAATATGTGAAGAGTTAATCAGTCTGTGGGGCTGGTTTCAAGCCCAAGGGAAATATTACATAAACATATTAATAATTTCTAAAGAGGGACATTATTTAAAAAATTTTTTTTTTTTTTTTGTTGGAATAAGAGAAAAAAATATTTTTAACAAATAAAATGAACAAAGAATACTTTGTGCCAAATATATTTTAAATTAATACATGTGGATGACTATACTTCGCCAATATTATCAATATTAGTTCGGGTACCATTTCATCACTCATAAAATTTGATCCCCTGAATGAAAAAAAATAAAAATAAAAATAAAAATAAATAAATAAATAGTAAGTAGGAAATTTAAAAAAAGTAGGTAAGCTCTGGCCACATCAAATTTCTTAATATTACCAAAAGAAGTTCTAGGACAAAAAGAAAATTTTTTTCATTCTTCCTTCATAAAGAGTTTCTTTGTAATTTAAAAATATTTCCAAATTTAAAAATGGCACACTAAATTTTTTTTTTTAATATTCTTAATCGTTTGATGTTTATATTTAAAGCGTGAGAATAAGAATTTGCCTGACCCTCTTCGCGGAAATGATGACCGAGCTGTCTGTATTTAGTTTATGGCAATGGGAAGTGAAGGGGTTGTAAAGGGAGGGAGGGGGGGGGGGGCTGAAAATTCCATCCGACCAGATGGGAACTAGTAATCGGACCAAGTTGCAATTGATAGGAAGGGGGAGAGGGAACCCTATGTACCGATGAGTTATGGATGCTGATGGTGATCCTGTCTTCAAATCCTATTAACAATTTATCTCTCGGATTAATGTCAGTCATTCATAAACACATCAACTTATAAAAAAAAAATAGAGAGCGATTAAAAATGTGTAGTCTTTAAATAATTAATCAGTTTACACTCTACAAGTCATACAATCTTAACAATTCATACTACTATATTTATTTATTTAAATTATTACATTTGAATTATTAAGTCAAATTAAATAAAAATTAGAACATTACTTTCATTATCTTGGGTCGGTGAATAATAAAGTTATTTTTTGCTATCTGGAAGTAAAGATAAATGTTTGTAGTAGCCAGTAAGAACTTTAGTAATTTAATTACTTGAGATAAATTTTAAGTTCAATTATAAAAATAAAAAAATGATAATAATTTAAAGTAAAAAGAGCAGAAAATTTTTACCGAACAAAAAATTCTCACCAAGGAATCTGAGTGGTAAAAATTTATTTATATTATATATGGCTATCAATTAATATAAATAAATCAGGATAGAGTCTAAATGGCGAAAAAGACTAAAAAAAAACTAACAAAGAAAAGAGACTAATCAGAAGGACAGAGCTCCGGGAGGGGAAGATTTCTTTTACAATATTTGTAATTTGCAAGTACCAAGTTGTGGATTTTCAAATATTAATTTTGAAGGTCAAATAATAAAATTAGCATTTTTATTTGAACTTCATTACAATAGTTTAACGATATACAAACAAAAATATTTTTTAGAAGCTTAGATTGCATCAATGGGCAAGGTTTCAATAAACAACAAATTTATATAAATAAAATAGAGAAAATTTTGTTAAAAATAAAAAGCAAAGTGATACCGGTGACATTTTACAGTCTCGTTCTACGGGATTTTATTTAACATCGTCGATTCTGGTGGAAATCTTCACCCCGGATCTATCCCTACAACAATAAACATTATTAAACAAGAGGTGTTTATACTGTTAAAATTCTCTAATATGTTAACGCAATCAATATTAAATTAAATCTCTTCTCCAGAGGTGGGTTATCAATTTAAGATTATTATTTCCCCACTTCGGATGAAATTCCTAAAAGTCGAAATCGTCTTGTGGTGGGGTGAAAGATTCCACTAGGATCCTTGATGTTAAGCAAGATTGAGCAGTGATTGGCTGATTGTAACAGGCCACAGGTAGCTAACAAGTTTAATAATTATTTTTATATTTGGGAATGAAAATATTCTCCGAGTTTTGCATGCGAACTTAAAATACAATTTTTTGTGTACAATTGAGTTCCTGAAGAAGGAGCACATATCATAATATTTTTATTGTAAAGCCTAAATGACATCTTCAGTCCCCCGAATAACTGTCTATAAATAAAAAATTTCGCAAAAAAGACATTAATTTAATTAAAGATTGCAAATGGAATACAAAACCTCAAAAAATAAATAAATATATCCTTCCGTTTTTTTAACATATTGTAAAAAAAAAAATAAAGGAAACGTTCAAGAGATAATAAATCTATAATATTTCTATGTGAAATCTACACAATTAAGCATCAAGAAAAAAAAAATATCGTGAATTTTTTTTAACGAAAAGTTGCTCATGCGTGACTTCCGGTTTTTTGGAGAAGGGAGCGAGACGAGAGTGATTCATCTTGCATCCCCATTTGCAACCCTTGAAGCAGCAGCTACTCTTTGGTCCAGAGAGAGAGAGAACATCCGAGTCATTTACCTTAGCTAATCGGGGGATGATCCCAAAAAAAAAAAAGGAAGGGGAACTCTCTCTGCATGGGCAATCAGTGCCAAATCCAATTCGATTCTAATTAGTTGGGGAAGCGATATTTCACCGGCTTTTGTTTCATAAATGTATTTTTTTTTTTTTTGTTATCTTTAACATTAAACAAATGTATTACATTATTTTTTCTCGCGAGGGGGAATAAAACGCTCGTGTCATTGATTACACGAGCCGTAGGTTAGATAAGGGTCTCTATCTTAGTAGACGATCATGTAATCCCATTAGAAATACAACAAATTAACTCATCTATTTAAAATAGCAAAGGGGAATGAAAGATAATAGATTTGAATTAAAAAAAAAATTTTATATAGTTTTATATCTATAATGTATAATTTGGCTGTCTTTTATTCTATATTTTAATATCCTTTGGAGAAGAGGTAGATCTCTGGCATCACAGTCAGTGGTTCGGTTCTCGTCCTGAGCAATAAAATTTATTTAAATTATATTGGCAACCAAATTATTTCAATAAATGAACTGAGTCCAAACGGCCTCAGATGCGGAAGAGTAAAAAAATATATTTTTATTGCGGTAGATGTAGGAATTCAATCGTTTTTGTTTGCTGGAAGATAAGCAACCGAACAAGACCTAATTATTGACAACATTTTTGTTGTTCTACCCCACCCTTTAAAAATATCAAAGCTACGCCTCGGGAAATTTTAGAGAAAATTGAAGATTGGACCTTTGAAAATTTATTTCTAAACGATTATATAATAAAATGAATAAGTCAACTGATTTATAAGAAATAATTGATTGAAAATAATAAAGCCCAAAACTATCATTTAATCATTTAAAAATCAAATTTTAAAGGTCCACTCTTCAAAAATGCCAACAAAATTTTGCCAATTATCAGAACTTTTAAATGATTTAACGGTTTTTTTTACCCCCTAAGAGGAGAAGGGGGACACCTTCTTCAGCCTTATTCAGTAGTGGATTTTACCATGGCATCCCAAATGATTACCATATTAATGTGTCTTTTAATTAATTGCTCCAGAGTGGACTACCGATGCTCAATTATTAATTCTAGTGAGATTTGCGCACCCAAACACTATGCATTTTAGCTCTGTAAGGGAAAAGTTTTTTTCTAGTTCGCTGTATAGTTTTTCTTTTTTTTTTGATCGAAATATTATTTATAGTATTTGAACTTATCTTTCCCTTACCTATATATATATATATATTTTTTTTTTCAATCTTTTCTTTTTTAGTAATTTCGTAATTAGTAGTAGTAGGAGAAATTCACAATTTTTTTTTTATAAATAAAATTCTAAGGAAATAAAGCTTTAATATTATATTATAAATAATTTATTATTAAATAAAATAATCATCACAATTTTGACAAAGATTACTTTTTCCTTCCTTTTACGTTATATTGATGGATGGATGGAAATTGATTTTTTTTATATAAATATAATATAAAAGAACAATTCTTCATTTATAATAATAAATCTCTCACGCAAATTCCTAATTGAGAAATAACAACAACAAGAAAAGACATTAAGCCCCTAAAAGAGAGAGAGAGGAGAGGAGGTTTTCATTCATAAAAAGTGAGACTTCCCCCCCCCCCCCCCCCTTCCTTCACCTCCCTTAAACAGATGCGTAGACGTGCGTAAAAGAGAATACAGCAATTCAATAGTGTTTATTGAATGTTTAAATATACAAATCCCCCCTGGGTCCCCTTCCTCCCTTTTTGCGGTCTTTCTCTCACTCTTTCATTCAAACTGTGTCACGGTCAATAGACAAATAAATATTTTTAAATACTTCATTGTGTTTTTATTCTTTTTTTCTGAAAGCGCAAAGAAAAGGCTAAAATGGATGGGGGCGTTATTTTGTTGCCCTTAAACTTGGCAGTCATTATCAACATTACAATTGCTTTCCTTTTATGATAATTAACTCGAAGGAATGTCTAATAAAAATTATCAACGCTATTTATCTTATATATAGATATATTCGTACCAAAAATACTCAGCCGTCTTTTATAAATGAATTTTCACAATGTATTTTTCTTAAATAAATTTAAAAATTATTATTATTAGAATAAATTAACGAATACCTAAAAAAAAAAAACTTGATAACCTAAAAATTTTTACTTAATTAGATCAAATACATATAAAAATAGTTTTAATTTAAAATTGATAATTGACAAAGATGAAGTAATATACAAGAGGTGAGAACAGGACGGGAGGGCTGGAGAGAGAAGGGAGCTATAAGACCCTCTCACTCCTTAATATGGCCAATGACCATTGAATACCAGACACCTGCGATTTGGTATTGAGTGTGCAATCAGAGCACGAAGCCCCTGGGCTAACCAACCAGAAAATGTTTGTTTTTTTAAGATTTGGGGAATTTTGGGCCATTAATTCAAGAATTTTCCCTTAAAAAAAAGTATGTAAACTACCCTCTTGATGCTAGGTCAGTAATTTATAAAGCTCTAGACTACAGGAAGAAGACCATAAAATTTGTAAAAAAAAAAAAAAAAGGTCATTCAGGCGGTTTTGCTGAAAACTAGTCATGAAGCCATCTCTAAATTTCAAACTTGATCATAGTAAAATAAAATATTATTTTGGAAGATTTTTATTTTAATTTGAAGTCATTTACTGCTTTTCAGGCCATATTATGAAAATATAAATATATAATATTATGTGAAGAAAAATCATTATTAATATATTGATCAGCCTTGCTGATGGGGCCACCCATCCGAGATTCAGCGCTGCTTGGCCTTGCTTATCACAATATAATCATGTATTTGAAATTCAAAGGCTAATAACATACTCTAATATATTATATAAATAATACTTATTAAATATCTATTGATATTTCATTTAATATAGCAAAAGGCCTATGAATTAATATTTTTGTTTTTATAACAAATGGAAATTAATACAATGCTTTTCTTAGAATTTATATAATTAATTAATTAAATTACTAAAAAAAAGTATTTTGGCTTATTAAACGAGGCTTTATACGTAAAAGGTTGCATAATTTGACGATTAGTATTATGGCCTTAATCTCTCTCCACCTTTCCCCTCCCCCATCCTCCAACTCCATTCATTTATACGCTTAATAAATATTTGGATTCAAAATAGCAACGATAAAATTGAATTTATTAGTTTTAACTATTTATTTTATAAAATTCGACTATTAATGTTTGCTAGTGGATTTTAGAAATTATTATTAGACTCCTATAATAGGAAATTGAAATGAAATGCTTTTATTTCATTTTGCTATTAAATTTTGAATGAAAATATTAATTGAATATTATTTGAATAACTATTCGTATTTATAATTAATGTAAATTTGATATTTCTAAAATGGATTTCCAAATGTATGGAGAGGGAGGGATTTATTTATGAATTTAATATGAGAATGATATAATAGGTAAAATATTTTCTATTTTACATTTATAATAAACTATTATGAAAATAAAAACATTGTTATTATAATGGTATTAAATTTACTTAGATTCGGTCTTTGCGCATTCTAAGCGAGATTTTCTTGAGAAATCCCATCTTTTAGGTTTTTCCAGAAAAAAATTTTGTTCGTCTTTCTTTGTTCAATTAAACAAAATTTTTTTTAGTTGACTTACTTTTGTTGAAATTTTCTGTTTATCAACCTCATAACAGGAATTATAATAATAATAAAGAATCAAAGGCTGATTTCGGAAACTTAGTGTGCATACTTATAAATTTTCTTGTAATTTGATGCTAATTATCCATCACGTGACATCGAGTGTGGTGGAATTTAATTTGCACTTGTACTTCATAAAACGGAAGTATGATAACATATCAAACGAGCAAGGGGGAATATTTGCTTATTCAAAAAGACCAAAGACTTCACTACTTTCAATTATAATCCGGACCATTTTCGGAATTCTTAAGAGGAGTAGAGAAGGGAGGGAAAGAATTAAGGGGGTGGATTTCCCTCTCTCCATAAAAAGACGGGGAAAATGGATAAGTTGTAGAGAGATTATCGGTTGAGTATCTTTCAATCTGCATAGTTTTTGAGTGGGGATAAGATTTCTGGAATTCCGAGACCGGCGAGACCTCTGCTTTACCTTTCCAAGCCCACGAAACAAAAAATTTAAAATAAGAAAAAAATAAAATAAAATAAATACAAATCTTATTCCTCCATGTAACTTCTGGTTACTTCACTCAGTAAAATAATAATTTTTTAAATAAAAAATTATTTTTAGGCGAATTATATTTATATAGTGTATAATGTAATTTCCTCTCACATAGGGTCAGTTTTTCAAGATCATGTTTATTACAAACCTAGTTTAAAAAATTTTTAAGGTACGTCTCGATGAAAAATTATTATAATAATTATATTAAAAAACTAACGATTTAAAAATTCATCATTTTGAAAAGAATTAAATAATTGGCCTCTGAACGACAAACATAAAAATCTGTATCTTCATTATAGTACTATGTTTCTCTGAAACATTTGAATAAGAATCAATTGCCCGATAAATCATTTTTTAATGAATTTAATCAAACTCTTAATTTGGAAACCAAATGGGGCAATGTCTGTGAGATCCTCCTGTTTTCGTTAATGTGAAACATGGGCAAAAAAATCCTAGGGGCTCTCTTTCTCTCTCTCTCTTGCCTGGGAATAGAGAAGGGGGGGTAATTACCAGCTGGGGGAGGATAATTTCCCTCTCACGCAATCCATTTGGGGGTTGTTTTTATTACCAGAACGATCAACTCAATACCAACTAAGTCATCAAGAAAATGAAATGCATTTTTTATTTCTTCCTTTAACATCTTCTTATTTCTAATTTTTTTTTTTTTTTCTGCAATCAGATTTTATAGAATCAATAACAATTGATTTGGGAACTATTCGAAAAATAGGCGGTGAGTGCTCGAGCTGAGACTGGCATTTTTTCTATTCAATCCTTTTAATCAAGCCGAAAAATATCAACGAGATATAAATATGGGGGAATAACGGTATTCTTATATATCGTTATTGCCTATGTATCGAAAGACAAAAAGTATAAATTTAAATTAAACTCCTTCTCTTTAAATAAAGGCATCATAAATAAAAATTTAATTGATTTGAAATATGAAGATAAAGCAAGAGACAAGCAGATGTGCCTTTTTATTATTTAAATAGATGATAATTAATTATGTACATACTATTTACATAAATCACGGGTTTCTCTAGGATTCCCCTCAACCTTTGACTCAAATAACACTCTCTAGGGTAGCGTGAGAAAACATCTCTATTTTTTTTTAATTTGTCAAAAAATTGTGAACATATAACAAAATAACCCTATGCATACATAGCTGCTCTCTTGCCTGTTCTTGTTGATAAACAAAAACTAGTGAGTAATAAGAGTGAATTATTTCTAATATTTTTTTAGCACTTAGCATCTCTAGGATTTGTGTATGGAAAATAGGGGAGGGGGGGGGGGAGATATAGGAAGATTTTTTTATTTTTGTAATTTTAGAATTTATTTATTTCTGTTACATTTTTGTTCGAAATTTCATTATAATAAAAATTTTTATTTTCGTTTTTCAAGAGGCCTTAGATTTCTATATCTTTTGTCTAAGACTCATACAAACTAAATAATTCAATTATTATATAATTACAATGACTTTTTTTAAAATTAAAATTAAATATTTGAACTATTATTTTTAGTGTTTTCTAAATACCGCAATAATAATTATCTACTTTAATGAATTTTTTTTATAACCTACTATTTGAAAAAAATTATTTATTTCTCGTCTTGAGAGGTTTCGGTGCAGATTATGCCTTCATCAAACTCTCACAAATTTAAATTTATCGAGAATAAATATCCTCTCTTCATTTGAGAAATAATATTGGAGTTTAAAAAATAAAAAGTTATAAATTAACCCTCATCCCGAGACAGAGAGGTTAGAAGGATTAACTGATATAATGAAAACAAAACTGTGCCCGTACTTTTCGTCATTTAACGTTGCGTTCATGCCCAAATGACCTGACCATAGATGTGCCCTTAGCAATCGTGTAATCGGAATTTGGTCACATGAAAAAGAGGGAAATGTAAAGCTCTTAATGAGCTGAGTTCATATCTGTCTTCATAAACTCTACGACAAATACTCAAAAAAATCGCACTTTATTAAGATTTTTATTAGATTGAAGAGATCTCTATTATTGATAAACTTAAAAGTCACCTGGTATAAATAAACATGATAAACACATTTATTTATACCAATTGGTTTAAATAAATCTTTATCGAACTTGCTGGTGATTCGAACCCACATCCCTTGACGTTTAATTTTATCAATAATGACAATGTCAGCCCTTCTAACCTCTCTATCACGGAATGAGGGTTATTTATAATTTTTTATTTTTTAAATTCCGATATATTATCGATTAAATGTCGAAAGGATATTCTCTGCTAGTGATTTTGCTAACACTTTTATATTTGTGATTGACACCTGAAAGTCTGATGAACGCATAATTTACACTGAAACCTCTCAAGACATGAAATAAATAAAATTATTTATTAAAAAAAAAATTCCTCAAAGTAGATAATTATTATTGCGATATTTAGAAATCACTAAAAATAATAGTTTAATCAAATATTAAATTTAAATAAAAAAAAAAATCGAATCTTAAATGGAAATATTATTTTTGTTTAAGTTATTCGTTGACGTACTCTAGATCAAACAAATCCTGGTCTTATAGAATAATTAACACATAGGTAGTACCTCCGGTACTTGTTCTCTCTCTCAACACTCCATTCATAACACAATGTTTAGTTTGCTTCTCTCTCTCTCTATTCTGGTAGCGGAAACGTCAAAACCGGTTTCAGAATTTAATGAACGATAATGTTCAATGAATGTGACTTAATTTATATTTCTCCACTCTTCCAATTTATTTTACGTACTTTTTTTTTTTTGAAACGGACGTGTGGGTTACCTGACTGACTACTAACTACTACTACTACTCACTGAAAACATTCAAACAACATATGTAGTTATTTTCTTTTTCGTGGGTCATCGAACCAACCCATCCGCGCAGAAAAATCGTCATTGGCGGTGGTCCATCGTATCTCAGGCTTACACTCTTCATTATGAGACAAATGCCTCTTCAAAAGGTGGGCGAGTCACCCAAATCAAAAAGGATTAATAAAAAAATAAGTAGACAAAATTAAATATTAGATAAAATAAATAAATAAATAACGCGATACACCTACTAAAAAAATTAAATCATGAAGAAAAAAATAAATTCAAGCGAAATATGTCAGCCAACGGTCCAATTCCCCATAAAAATGCTGAACTCTCTGGAATTTTACAATGAGGGAGTTTAGGTCCTCTTATCCCCAACTCCTACCAACATGTGACTTGATTTCTGATGAAGGTTCTAACCTGAATCAATACGTAACTTAGAAATAAATTAAATTAAGTAATTTTCTTATTTATAAAGATAAACCTCCGGTACTTGTTCTCTCTCTCAACACTCCATTCATAACATTCCCAATTAATTATGAATAAATATAAGAAGAAATAAAATACGTAATTAAATAATTAATATCTCCGAATGACCTCATATACTAAAGAGACAAAGAAAAAGAGGAAAAAACCAATTCATACATTAATTTATTATTAATTCAATTTCAAATAATAAATTTCTATGAAATAAATTATTAACAAACATATACCCTGGGATTTTGAATATTTAATATCTAAATGTTATTCATTATACATTTTTTCGATTCTTGGTTTACTTCAAAAATAAATTCTAAAAAAAAACAACTTTTAAATATGTCTAATTTAGAAATAATTTTATATCTTAGGAAAAATTACTAGTCAAAATGAACTGGAATTAAAAAAAAAGAACGAGACCAACTTGAGTCGTCGATCAAGAGAAATAATTTTGCCCATCTTTAATCTTGTAAGATTTGAAGACTCGATTATTTTTACTCGTCTAGTTCAGGTCAAATCCACTAATTTTTGAAAGGTTCTAGTTCTGTATTTATTTTTTTCTATAATATCTCAGTGACAAAAGAAGTACATATTTAGATAATAATTTTTTTTTTAAATCTTTATTGTCAATAAATATACGGGTATATAAAAATCATAACATGAAAGAAAATACTTGTTTTGTGAAAGTTTAAAAAATCAGATTAAAGAATGAGTGTAGTCAGTCCCCATCCAATCTTAGATTGAATATCGGGTCTGAGAATTTTTCATTGGTCCTAGCGAGTCCGAGTCCAGATACATGGACTCGATTAAACGGACATGTGGTTTACCTGACTGATTACTAACTACTGCTACTATTAAAACCTATAACCTCTTGTTCTAACATTCTGAAAACCAACAGTTAATACTATGGTGAAACTTGTTGGGAAAGGCTTTATTGAACGGACAAGAGATTCAACAGGAGCCAAAAAGAGGAGCCATTCAAAGAAAAAAAGTTAAACTATAAAATATTGATAAATTTTTATTTAAAATTTACATAAGCAAGATATAGTGAATGTAAAATACTTTCTGAATTAAGAGTTTTTTATCAAAATAAATTTGAGAATGATGATTTGAAAAAATGATAAATGCACTTTTATAAAATTTGCTTTTCATTCATAATCAATTCCTATTTTAAACAAAAACATTTAATCCACAATGGAAATTTTATTCCCTAAAAAGCAAATTGGTCAGTCAATGGGATTTATTTAAGAGTAGGACAGACAGACGAAGGGCCTTGGAAGAGGCCCTGCCTGAAGATTACCCAAATGACACTAGAGTGGAATTTATGTCTTATTGTGGTTCTAACGAAGTGGATAAGGTAGCTGCTATGATTACCATTCAATTACCACACCTACTACCCCTGACGGATTGAACCCCGCCCATTTTGATTCATTACCCAAATAACACTATACAAATATAATTTTTTATGGGGATACCGACTTACAAAAAATTTCCTGGAAATTCACAAGGAAATTATTTTAATTAATTTTAAACTTTTTAAGGATTTATTAAATTTTTTCGGGGAATCTTAAAAGTAGACGAATTATATGTGATAAGAAAGAATTCTTGATCTGATTTTATTGAAGTATAAGCCTATTTTTAAATTACAAAAAATTTTCAAATACTCCTTTGCTGAAAAATTCTAGACTCATTTCCTATCTTGTTTTCTTAAAGATACATTCAAAAAAATATTATTTTTTTAGAAAGTACGAGATGATTATTATTATTTTGACTGAGCATGTTGGTGCCTTCTGGACAGAACAATGGCAGCATATCCACCGCAAAAATGGACGGTCCCTGATTCATGTTCGGGAGGTACCAACATGTCCAGTCAAAATAATCATCTCGTACTTTCTAAACGTAGTCTCTTGGGGCGATTTGAAAACCTTTTTCAAAACAAATCCCTATTATTAAAAGATAATTTTATATTTTAAATTTAAGCATAACTTTTGACATCATTTTAAACAAAAATTAAGTCCTTGTCCCTTAGAGCTTTATGTACTAAGAGAAAGTGGTTCGCTTCAGGTCCAGAGTGATAAAATTATATTAGCTATCAATTAATTTCTTTTTTACTAAATTTCACTTAATTAATTTCATGTCTAGTATTATAATATATAACATGTAATAACATAACAAAAGATGCTCGGGTCTAAAATCCTACACAAATAGGAAAACCTCAGATGACGAAAAGGATTTTAAAAATAATTAATAATAATAATAATAATAATGTTGGTATTTTTTTTGAACGAGCTGTTGAGTTGTTGGTTGTCAGGAAGAGGGTTTAACATTTTTTTTTTGGTTTTGGTTTTTGTTTCGCCCAAATTATCGGCTTTTTCGGTTTACCAATCAGTCCTGGTTCGAAGTCCTCGACGGAAAAAGGCATGAAGAAAAATTTTTTGCGTCCTTGAATCCGTATTGTTTTCAACTTTATTTATAAATTTATGTCCTTATTAATTTTCTTGATAAATTTGTTTTTATAGAAATAATCAAATACAAAAATTTTTTATTTTATATTTAAAATAACACTTTTACAAAAAAAAAACATTTTTTTGAGAAAATAATGAAATAATGCAAGAATTTCTAATGAATATTTGAAATAGACGATTTTCATAAATTCTTAATGAAGCAACGTCGACGACGATGTTAGCAAAAGGCGTAGCAAATTATGGCACCTGTCCATTTTTGGCTGCACCCACCTGTCAATACTTTGAGCAAACAGCTGAGTCTCTTGCATCCGGCCCCCGGGACAGAATCCGATGTCAAGACGGACTACGCGCTCAGCAAGCAAGCAGCCTAGAAAAAACGGGAAAAATTATTCACTATTTACAAAAGGCCTCCTTCTCATTCATTACTCAATCTTTTTTTTTTTTTTTTGAAAAAAAAAATGATATGGCAGCACACCCTTATTAAAAAAATTTCTTTAACAAAAATTTAAAGAAAAAAAAAAAAGGATTTTTATTTAGAAAGTTTTCTCTAAATTTAATAATTAATAAATTATTCAAGAAAAACCCAGCGCAGGGATGGGGAAAAACTTTTACTTTTTATTGTACAATGGAATAATTATTGAAGAATAAGTCTTAACCGAAACGTTTTGGGAATTATAAATTGATATTTTCTCTCTTTGTCTATCAATTCATTATTTTCATCATATAAATACCGAATGTAATTGAAAATTTTATTCAAAAGAATTTAATTATATTGTTTTTTTTTTTTTTTTTTTTTTTTACAATAAAAAAGACATCTGCTAAAGAAAAGAAACTAAATATTTATTCAATTAATACAAAAACATATGGGTTATTATTTATTTTTTAACCTAATCACCTCTTCAATATGTTTTTGACCTGTGACCTGAAAGACAAATGATTCGTCTGAACTGTGATGCAGTCAGAATGGTAACTGAAAATTATTTTAATAGTTAATGCAGGTGCCATGTCTCGCCTGGGCGCACTTCGGAAGCAGGAAGTGAATGAAGCGAGGTGTCCCCTTATGGCTCATTAATACGTATGACAATTCTCACGCAATTCACAGATTTTTTTTTAGATTTAGTTACAGATGTTCAAATTCACCAAAAATTCCCTCAACTTTTTAAAAGCTTTTTATAAAAAAAAAAAAAATTGATCTGTTTGACGTCTCAACTGTTTGATTTAAGAACTCGAAGCTTTGTCAATATTTAAAAAAAAGAGAGAGAGAGAGAGAGACATAATGTTGTTCTACGATATAATTTTTTAATAGTTAAACAAATAGAACGTTATAATTTTACTTAAAGCACATATGGGAAATTTATGAAATTTTCGCAGGAAAATTGATTTATAAAATAAATAAAATTGTGGAATTAGAAGAGAAGGAAAGATAAATAAATGTTTCTTCTATATATAAGAAATGAAAGTGTTGCAAAAAGGGTTGAAAAATAATATCTGTAAAATTCGGAATATTTTTACTTCCTCTTACCTATATATGGAATATATTACACGCTCTTCTCGTGAAATGGTCTTGGTCTGTATGTGTCTTTGTTTTTCTTTGTGTGTGAACAAGATATAAGATTTAAGCAGAAACATCTTTGAAGATTTAACTTGACCTCCCCCCTCCTTCTTCTCTTCATATTGCAAAAAAAGTGAATATTAAATATATATAAAATATATTAAAATAAAAAGAAAAATTGGGACTTTTTGAATAATAAAATTTTCAAAATCTCTTTAAAAATGGGAGGATTTGCCACTATAAAAAATAAAGTGTGAGTTATTTAATTTAGTATAGGATTTATTGTAATTATCATTTTTATGAGGCCCAGCGACGGAGCTAGGGAAGGGCGCCCCCCCTTCTCTAAAACCTTATTTAGAATTCCGAACAAGAAAAAAATTCTGGCTTCTTTAAACTAATAAACAAATATTATGGTGACGATTTTTTTTATGGTCACTGATTTTTTATTTAACTAATTTTTATATCTTAAATGATATATTGACTTTAGTCTTGCGTATTGGTGCATTGTTTTGAAAACTACCATCTTTTTCAAAACAAACTCCTATTATTCAAAATTTTTATATTAAAATATATATATATATATGTGGAAAACATTATTCCACATACAACCAACCGCGGAAATCTTCCAAAACATATTTATAATGTGAGGAAAGAATAATTCAAGTATGCAGGATTGTGACTTGCAAATTTACACTTTACATACAAAATAAAAATG
>JAAAKE020118084.1:0-15776 GCA_010014785.2 Anisolabis maritima | reverse complement strand
TTTATCTATACCAGGGTTTCCCAAACTTTTTAAGTTCCTCTGAATTTCTTATGGCCCACCCAACTTTAGAAATTTTCAGTGATATTAAGGAAAATTTGAATATTATACTACACTATTTTACACTAAAATAAAATTCAATAAAATTTTTAGGCAAACCTACAATTTTCTTCATAATCTAAAGACTAAACTGTATTAATATTTTTTTAAACTAAAAAAATAATCGCGGCAGTCTTGCAAACCGTCCAAAGCGCACCAGGGCATCGAGACGCCCACTTTAGGAATCTCTGACCTCTATTATATTAGTTTAATAAACCTAAGATAATTTTAGTGCTTCGGTCAAGAAATTTTTAAATTCCATTTTTCCATTTCAATTTCTTTAAATTTTCTTAATTTAGCATTTTTTTCTTTTCACTTTCACAAATCGTCTAATAATATATGAATCTTTTCAAAAAATATTTGTTCTAATTATTATGGTTAAAAGAATAGAATCCTATAACATTTTTTGAAATATAAATTTTATTCTAAGAAATTTGTTTTCCGTTGAGAGTCTGTTTGAACCATTCAACCAACATGAATTATACAATTAACATTTTTATAATGAAAAGAGATGTTTTAATTAGGATAATAGCTAATATATTAATATAAAAACTCCTCTCTTTATGACTAAATTCATTTCCCTTCAATGCATTGGCGTTTGGTTTTCTTTCTACCTCACAGGTTGTCGGCATCTGAGGCCATTTAGATTCCATCCTTATTTATTTATATACTATTTAATTCATTTTTATGCTCAGAAAAGATTCTTGTTTCAAGATTTGTGGAAAGAATTTTCCATAAACAGGGCTGAAAAATTTTCATTCCATCAAATTTATAAAATCCTTCACGTTAGTAAAACTTAAAATCTTAATTATTGGAATAAGATTACATAAGAGATGAATGCATTTTTAAAAATTTTTAAAATTAATCCTAATTCCAAACAAGCCTTGCCTATTGATGCAGGGGTAAAGGTCATTGATTCGCGTCCAGAAATCCAAATCCAAAAATTTTAACCACTAATTAATATAAATAAACAAGAAACGTGTCTCAATGCTCAGAAAAAGACTTAAAATAAAAACTTCAAACAAAGGCCTTAACAACTGATTCGATACCAATTGATTTGAATAAATATGCTTGGATTACATGTAAAATATATTGTGTATCGTTTCAAGTCTTTATGACAGATAGCACAAATACTAAAAAAAAAAAAACTGAGTCAGGCATTATTCCAAAAGCTTATAATAGATTTTGGGTAAAATTTCTAAAGGGGGGGGGGGGAGTATACCACGGACTCCCACCAGCGCCTCATTTCTCAATTAAAAAAAAAAACACCAAAATTAATTAACAGTTATTTTTGTAAGTACATTTTTGCTGGTGAATCAAACGACTAAATAACCCTCGTGATCGTATTAGTCCCAACCACTAATAAATAAACTATGACTAGTAATATAATATACTAAGACGGATAAATAAAATTAATATATATTTTAAATGAAAAGGCCTCTAAAACTATTTAACTTAAAAATATATTAAATAATTTTAATAATTTTGCCAAAAGTGGGTTGAGAGTGCCAAATAGTGAAGATGTTTCTCTCTCCATCTTTGTTAAGGTTTTGACCAGGTTTTCCTTAACAGCTTTAGGCGATGGCTAATGCGTCGTTTACTCCTGGTCACGTGTTATTGCGCGTAATGTTTAATTATGTTTTTACCTTTTTCTTTTGATGGACATGTATGAACATGTTATTTGTTAATGAGCATCCATTTATTTCTATTATTATTATTATTATTATTTTTTAAGTCTCTTCAGTATCTTGGACTATCTAGACTTTTAAACGATATATATAGTTATTACGATATAGATTATCCAGGAATATTTATTTATTTAATTAATTTTTTTACTTATGTATTTTTCGGCATTCCATCCTTATTTTAAATCAATTGGTTACCAATATAATTTAAATAAATCAGTTGATTTATTTATAATTTAATTTGGGGTCTATTTTTAGACAAACAGAAAACACTCATCTTGAGAGTGGATTGTCATACAACGTGTACTTAATTTTTAAAAATGTGGGTGGGAGTGGGGGAACAAAGAATATTTTGCACAATGGCTGCAAACCCCATTAGTACATTAGATCTTTGTAAGTTAAATTTTTGCTTAAAAAAAAAAAATAAATAAATAAATATAATAAATTTTGTTTTTAATATCACAATGCAGAAACTATTTAATTATAAAAAGAAAATACCATGACAGGAAAAAATTTAATCCTTTATCTTTAAGGCAAGAAAATTATAAATTAAATGCTTTGAGGAAAAAATATTTTTATTACCATTAATAATATACGAGTACATGTACAAAAAAATTTTTATATGTGCTAATAAAATAATACCTTCATCAAGCAAGAGACGCATATTTATATTTAGGCACATCACCAAAGGAATATATTTAAAAAATATCTGTTATATCCTAGTTATTAATTTTACTTTTTTTTTTTTTTTTTTTTTTTTAAATACCAATTTCAAGATATATGGCTACGATCAGAGGCAAGCTAGTTTTGAATTTTGGATTGCTCAACGTCTGTGAACAAAATATTTTCACAAACGTAGAAACTTTTTCATTAAAACAGACATGCGATTTCTGTTTACAGTGACAAATATATAAGAACTTATATCTCATAGATATTTTTTAAATACATAGAATAGTACGCATGCGATCAGTTTAGTAAACAGAGATCAAATACGTCGAAGAGAACATTTAAAAATTAGAGGAATTTGTTTTAAAATTATTTCTTAATTGGTTGTGAAATATCATGCTGCAGCTTTTTTTTAAAAGTGATTTATCTATCTATCAAGACAACGTTTCGACAATTATTTTTATCTTCATCAGGTCTCAGATGTTAATCATTATATACAAAAATATTTTGATTATATTATAATTGAGTGAATATATCGTATATATATTCTCATGTTGAGAGAAGTGATTGACATCTGATGAAGACAGAAATAATTATCGAAACGTTTTCTCGATATATTTTTATTTTTATAATAAATAAAATAAAGTTTTGGGTTTTTCTTCATGATATTTTATTACAATCACGTTTCGTTTGCTACTTCTGCGGAAATAACACAAAAAAAACCCCCTACAAACTTGTTTATTTTATTGTAAACATAAAATGAAATAGAAATAAATTGATTAATCCTGAAAGTTTGAATTATGTTGTCTCGATCTTTCAATAAATCATCATTTTAGAACACATGCGATCTCTGTTTCCAGAGACAAATCTGATCGCATGCGTTCTAATTCATGCTGTGGGGATCCCAAGCCTTCGATCCTATGTATTTAGAAAATAATCAATGAATATAAGTTTTTATATATTCTGTTTTCTTTTTCTTTTTATTTATTGTGCTAATTCAAAAATTTTCATTTTTGTTAAAAATTAATATAACCAAATTTTCTTTCTCGAAACATTTAATCTCAATCTAAGAGTATAAAACTTTCAAATAAACATGTTAGCAATTAATTTTTAATTTGAGATTTCGTCATGGCTGTCGCCAGTGATAAAGACTAATCGGCACGGCGGATCGGATCAGTCGCACTGAATAAAGGGCCTTTATATTAAATCGTGAAATTTTTTTTAAATAACATTTAAAATTTCTGTGCGGGAAGAACAAATTGTGTGCTTCTTACCCGATTTTCTATTCCTGGTTGAAATCTCAATCATCATTCAAAACCAATGGTAATACTTAAACTCATTTTTTATAGATAAATTTTTATGAATAATTCGAATAAATATAAAAGAATAAAGAAATGAATTTGAATAGCTTTAGGAGAAAAGTGGGTGGGAGAGCCAATCCAATCACCGAACTCCCCCCCACCACTTGTCTCCGGGCCGTCCCCCTCCCATCGCCACGGCCAACCAGCCTTTATATAATCTCCAATACATCTTTACTATGTTTAGGATACTTTCTTCTCAAGGCTGTCATCTATTTCTTAACATAAATCAATTCTATATTAATACTAAATTAAAAACAGAAAAAGAAAAAAATTAAATAAGAAGCTTGAATTACTTCCATACTCTTCTAAATATAAGATATTTTTTTTTTTGAGTTTTGTTCTTTTCCGACCAGCCTTCAGTTTGTGTATAATTTATATTTGATTTGTTTTATTTCATTTCCATCTTTGGCCATCAAACGCTTTTATTTAATTTGCTTTTTCTGTCTTTCTGGATATCTTGTAGTCAATTTTTAAAATTTCTCGATCGAGAAATCGGAAATTTTAATTGTAGACTTTGTTTTCTATGACTATGCAATTTAGTAAAAGCAATTTAAATAAAAAAAAAACTTATGAGAAAAAGAATAAAGAAATTATTTAAAAAATAGATTCAATAATTGCAACGCCTCTCTAATGGCCAGCGCAAGAAGATCTCTGTTTTGTGACATTTCTTAACTTGGAAAAATATTTACTTTTATTAAAAAAAAAATACTTTAAAGAGGAAATTAATTTTTTCAGAAAAACTCTGAATGCATTTGTAAAAATGAAAAATATTTTTTCTTAGCCCTTCTCTTTTATTTCATTCTAAAAGTTCGAATGAATGAATAAAAGTTAATGTTAATAAAAATCACAAGCAATTATCTGCCAAATGACTTTATAAATTGCATTTTTATTTGACATTTACTTGCTACACACTAAAAGCTCGTTTAAAATTCAACTCTTTGTTTTATTTTTTATCTATTAAATGAATTTCATTCATGTATTCTTAAATATTTTAAAGATTATTATTGAATAAATGAATAAGGATTTGAAATCCAAGCAAATCTCTGCCCCGTGAACCCTGGAGTACTAACAAAATTCTCTTTTCATAATCCATAGGGATATTTCCTATAAAATTAAAATTGTGTTTAGTAATATGAAGGATGCATCTCTCTATTTTCGTTGTCGGGTTCAAAGTGAGGAGTGTATGAAATTATTGAAAACAACGAAATTATTCTGTATTTTATATTCTTTGGCCAAAATGACATCTTCAGGCCAGCTGTAATATATATATATTTAATATATATATATAAATTAAAGATATATTTAATTAATTAATAATATCTTGTGTATAAATTTCAGCTGCCTCTGAAGATGTCAAAGAATATAAAAAATTCTAATAGAGAATAATTTCGTTATTTTTAATAATTTCACGTACTCCTCACTGTGTTTAGTAAATTTATTTATTTATTTATTTTTATTCATCCAGAGGTCAAATGCTGCTTATGGATCCTCGGTCGATTTGCAAGAAGACGCGTCGTCTACGAGGTCGTTTAGCTGATATTTGCAAGAAGGAGCGACTTCTAGAAGAGATGGCCAGAGGTGTTCTGATGGCAACTGCCGAATGCAAGATGCAATTTCGCGCGTTGCACTGGAATTGTACCACGGAACGCAAGAGTCTCCGCCGAGTTCTCATGCACGGTCTGTTATTTAATTATTATCATCATTTTTTTAGAAGAAAATGGGCAGAGATAGCCAAATAAAAAGCCTTTGTATGTTTATTCAGTTACAGTAAGACGTTTCGTTTCATCTTTAATAAACCATCTTCATTAGAGCAAAATAATTGCACAAAGTTAGTCATCAACATTCCATAGGTCTTTAACAATTCTATTCAGTTGGGAATTAGCGTTTTAAATTAATAACAAAACTTTCTCAACTATATATTACATATATATAGGTAAGAGAAAGTAAAAAGCCAACTACAGATTTAAATTAAACCAAATATTTTAGTTTTTGGGTTCTTTCAAACCCTTTGGCCATAATTCTTTAATTTAGTCCAATTGTATGCTCAGCACAAAAAATTCCCTCTCAATCTCCGAACTTTCCAATTTTTATCAAATACGCTGGGCACCTTATCGGTCCTGGGAATCGAACCCAAATCCTCTTATTAAGTTAGTGTTTTTCTTTAAATCTTAACTCAGACGAAAATTTTGAGAAACCTGATTCACACCAAATGCAATGCAAAATTATTAAAATATTCATATCATGTCTGAAGTTAAGATAGTCAAAAGAGAAAGAGAGAGAGAGAGAGAGAGAGAGAGAGAGAACACTCCACACGCGTCAACCCCAAAAAACCTTAGCAAATATTTACCTGCCAGGCGAATGAGTGTAAACATTTGCTTTATTTAAAAATGTTAAAACGATTAAAGGAAAAGAGAACAGATTCCAACAACAAGAAAAAAGAGAGAGGAGTGGGGGCTTATCTCACATACACAAACACACTCATACTTTAGTTCTTATTAAGTCAAAAAGAATTTTTTAATTCAAAAAATTTACGAATTTTTTGACTTAAAAGATTCTTAAAAAATATTCCAGAATTAAAAAAAAAATTTTTTTAAAAACACGCATTCATATAATAAATTTCTTTTTTATAAAAAATTACTATCACTCAACAAGTGGACAACTATCTTTTTGTTTCGCTTTAGCAGAATTTTATGACCACCTGTATAAGGATTTTATTTAGCATTTATAATATATTATGAAATTTACTTTGCCTTTTGCCTTTTATCTAATAATGTATTAAGACGAAGCATTATGTTTATTCAAATTTTTTGAGCTTCTGTCCCTTGCAGTAGTGGATATCACCATTAACCCAAAAGATAAAATTTATTATATTTGCCTACGGTACTTCGGGCATATATTATTTAATATGAATAAGTATGAAGGATAATAAATTAATAAATAATAAATCAATTTTATTCATCAAAATTTTTTTACAATTATATCATTTTTCGTTTATTCTGGCTCACATACCGAAATGAAGAATTTTACATTGATAAATTTTTTTTTTCTTTTTTTCTTTGAAGAAAAAATTTTAAAAAGTCTGACTTTAAAAAATTAATATATAATAATAGATCTAAAGGGGTCTATGTATCAAATTTGACCTATTTATTTCTATAAATAAATAAAATAAAAAATAAATAAATCTACTAACTCACATTATTTTTATTCACACTTCAGAAAAAATATTTGCAAATAAAAATGGTGTGAGTTAGTCATAACAAACTACTGGTTTCCAAAGTTTAAATCACATCATTTTTTTTCTTTATTCGGAAATATTTTTTATTTCATTGCGATTATAATTTGGAATCATGTCTTTTTTCCAAATTCCTCAAACCAAATATATAACACTAGGTTATCAAATAAATATATCGACAAACGTTTGCCCTAATTACTATATTAAGTTTTTTATTTATACAAATATTATCATAGAAGGACGCCAGCCAATAAAAAGGGGACTTAAGAAGTTGGATTAATCTCCGAAAGTTTTTTAGAAGTGAGATGTTCCGTATTAATCTTGATTAATTACAACCATTCAGTATAAAAAGAAGAAAAATATTTTTAAATAGAAGCTAAAATTGGATTAAAAATTAAATTTTTTTTGACTTGACGTGTTTTTTTTTTTTTTCTTATTTTATACACAAAAAAATATAAAATTAATTTTAATTTAGTATTAAAAAAAAAAAAAAAGAAAAAGAAAGCTTAACCGACACGTGTGGAATTTTTTTTTCTCTTATGATGTTATAATATTGGCATACATTTATAAAATGATCGATTGATGAATGAATTTTGCCCCACCCTGTGATCGGAAACCGGTCAAAAAATTTTTATTTATTGATAAGTTACTCCACCTCTTCTTCGTTTTTCCCATCGAATGCATGTCGTGCCGATAATTTTTTTTTTCTGACCTTTATGGATGAATGCATGGAAGATTAAATTCAGAGGAGAAACTCTATTAAATGACAATGAAATTAATTACCGTCAAGAGGGCAGCAGAGAGAGGCTTATTAATACGATTCATTTATTTTATTAATCGTTTTCTTTTTGAAAATTAATTTCTTTGTAACGTTAAATAATTCACAAAACGAGCGGATTATTATTAATTGAAAAATTATGTTAATTTGGTTTAGACGGCGGCATAAATTTCTCTCTCTCACTCTTCACTCTCTTTTTAAAATCTATATTTTTATTAGAAAGAGAAAGGCAATGAATGAATGAATGAATGAATGAGTGAATGAATGTATTAATATAAATGAGGCTGAGTTGACTTTTGTTGCTTTGTTAAATTACTAAACACTATTGTTTTAAATTAGTGTTGGGGAGGATATTGCTTCTCCTCAAATGCCACTGTATTATCATCTCTCTCTCTCTCTCTCTCTCTCCTGCATACCAGTGGAAATTTTTTTCCTCATTTAAACATCCTTCTTTATTAGCATTTCTATTTAAAAATTAATTTATTATGGCTTTTAAAAGAAAAAGAAATCGAAATGAGCATAAATATACATATGTCTATACTTGGGGTCGGCAACCTGCGAGTTTTTTTTTATTTCTGGCTCTCATCTCGCCTCCATTTATATTAAAGAGAATAATATAATTTTAAATAATATGTATAATAAAACAAAAACATTAGCCTTTAATACAGAGGTAGAGCTTCATGTTCGAAAGATCAATGGTCGGCTTCCCGTCCAAATATAAATTATATTGGATATCAATTAATTTAAATAAATATGGACGGAGATGCGGAAAAAGATCTAAATATCTATATAAAAGCCTATATTAAATAACAGATTATAAAAATAAATAATATGAAAAAAATGGTTGAATGGTTTCTTGAGTGGGTTTTGAAGGATGTTAGCAAGTGGGCTATTTCTTTTACAATGTTGCTGTAGTTCTTTGACCATATGTTTATGGCTTATAATCAAACATTCCTATTTTGTGCTTTATCATTTAATAAAAATAAATTTATAAATATTACTGAAAGTGAGTAGGTGGGATGCAGCCAAAGGGAGATTGTGGGGTTTCTGACCTCCAAAACCTCTTATCCCCCAGGGGCAGGTCGCTATATTACCTCTTCAGTCATATAGCTTGACTGTCACTTTGGGATTATGCCTTTGAATTTTACTGGGATGGGCTAGTAAAAAGAGGGCTAAAATCAAATGATACATATCGGAAAAAAGTCAAATTTTGGTATAAAAGTACATTCCTTAAAATCACTCTTTCAAATTTAGTATGATTACCCTCCTCTTGGATAAATATTTTCGATTTATAAGAATTGAAATAAGAACTTTTCCTTGAATTGAGTTTTAATAATTAAAATTCATTCAACGTAAACATTGGAATTTTCAACTCGTACTTATTTTTATGATAATAAACAAAATAAGATTATTTTTCTTGAATACCTCTGACCTTTTCTCTGGGATTTCGTCGCCAATAAAAAGAAGGGTCAGGGATAGAATTGCTCAAGTATAAATGCTGTCTGTCAGTTTGTATGTAGCAGGCCAAAGAGACGAGGAGAAAATAACTCGGGATACGAGACGTCATTCATTTATGCATACTATTCGATACTCGCTTGGGATGTTTATTGATTTAAAACCAAAGTGAGAGAGCAGAGAGATCCAAGATAAACAGACATACGGAGATACTCATCTTGGATAGATCTTAATCAACAACTTCAGTGAAAAAGAAAGTCTAGGAAAAAAAAATAATTACCATACTTTTTTTTTTTTTTCAAGAGATTTTATTTTTGCCAACGTTATTGACTTTGGTAAAAGCTAAATCATTTTTGATTTGTTTATAATTATAATACTTTTACCTAATAGCCGAACGTTAAATTATTTTAAAAAATTGCTTTTTTTTATTAACAAGTTATGTCCCTTTGTAATTGTCGTGATTTGGTACTAGGGTAGAGGGCGACAATATCTTGAATGGTGGCAACGAGATGCCGGGATTCCCACGATCTTTTCTATATCTTTTGATCCACAAGTAATTAATTAATCATTTAATTATTATTTATTTATAAATTTCTTTATCTCAATGATTTTTTTTTTAAAGGTTTAATTATCTTAACTTAAAAAATTTAATATATCCAATATATCGAAAATATTATTTATATAATATAATTCAGGAGCGGAAATATTTTTTAAATGAAAGGCCATATTCATTTTTGGAAGCGTTGCACCGATTCTTCAAGTAGCTCAACCAGTTTGGTTTTTAAATGAATTGGGTAGAAGGGTGGAGGGGAAGGGGGGCAAATAAAAATTTTTTTTACGAGTGATAATTATTAAAAATTCCATGTAAATATATTATTTTTTTCTTCAGGTTTTTGTCTAACTTTTGTGTTAATTTTTTGCAATTTTTTCGGCTTAGAGTAAAGAAAGGAGAGGAGGCCAAGTATTTTTTTTTTTTAATTTCATTTGGACCGTATAGGCCGTATGTCCTAGATTGAGGAGGGACTCTATCAGCACCGGCGGGTAGCCTACTCCTTGCGAAGAATGCATTATTGAGAGGGAATCCTTCTTTACGCCCCTTCCATAGGGCGGAGTGTCACAGCAACTCCCTCTCCTCGTAGAGTTTCCTATTGTTCTCTATTGTGGTGGGGTTCCAATCCAGGGCATACTTGAGGATTTGTTTACATTAAATATTTTTATTTAATGAAAAAATCCCTCCTGTCCGGGATGCGAACACCGATCTCCTGTGCAGAACGGCGACACCCTACCGACTACTCCACAGAGCCCTCGAGGCCAAGTATACTTTTCAAATTGTTATTATAATGAATATTTATTACAATTATTTTATGGGTTTTTATGGAATTTAATATTGGGTTTTATTTATAATAATTAACTCTCAACGAGTTTCAGGGAAGTTCTAGCTCTTAGGTGCGTTAGGCCTATATTTTGTCCTCTTTATTTCCGGCTCCTTCTTGTTACGACCCTTTCTTTTGCTTCTTAACTTTTGAACCTACATTGATTAAAATTATTAATTACTATTTATTTATAAATTTTTTATCTCAATTTTTTTTTACTTGGTTGCCTGGACCACTGGTGTGTAAACTTTTTTGATCGCGTACCCCAAAGACAGAGAAAATAAATAGTACACACTCACAAATGATTGAGTAGAAATCTTGTGAAAAGTATTATAAAGAGGAAAGAAACCTTATGTCATTATACAATAAAAACAATCTATTACATTATTTTTATTATTACCAGTTTTCATGCATATTTATTACAATGTTTAATGTGAACATTGGTCATGCATTTGTTTAATAACTCTGGAAATTCTGGTTTGATTGAATCTGCGATATGCAGATCTGGTTCCAAGTTTAATTTACTTATATTTAGTTTTAATCATTGCACAAAATGATGATTTTTAAATTACGAAAGAAAGAGATATTTATTATTCTTTAATTAATTATTTTTTCCCTATGAATATATAAAACTTTTTTTGACGTACTCCACTTTGCACTCCACTGACCTGAACGACTGATTAAACAATTGATTAAATTATTCTTATCCCTCAGCAAAATGTATAATTTTCTAATTCAAGCCATTTTCGGCTACGAGGCCATTATGACTAAATAATAATATACAATAAAAATGTCAGTACGATTGGTCAAAGCTTTTTTCTCTCGGGGCCACCTATCCGAGGCACAGCAGAGCTCGGCCTTGCTTAGCAACAACTTGGTGGCTGTTCTTCTTCGCCTAGGCCAGAGTCGCCAGCCAGCAAAATTTATTATCTTATATACAGATTTATATAATATAAAGCTTTCCTATTTTACAATAATTTGAATTTGAGAGGAAATAATTAAAATTCAAATATCCCCCCTCCCTCTATTATTCCCTAATAAAACTTTTTTATAAAATGTTTTTTTTTTTAATTAATGTCATAACCCAAAAGATCATAGTGTAATAAATATATAATATATGTATACATAAATTATATAAAAGTTAAAAATACAAGTTGTTTTACAAGCTCATTAGGTAAATACATCGAAATATCTTTTTTTTATTTACTTATTTTTTTTTCATTTGCCTTTGAAATATAAATATATAAAGAAAATATTATTATTATCAACTATTCTGATTATTAAATTAACAATGTTAATTTTGAAAACAAAAATTAATTAAACAAAAAATGTTATACTCCTTGCCGTCGCTAACGTCTGTTCTCTTTTCTATATTCTTTACTTTCAACCCCGCTGTCTGTTCGTTTTTGACGTTTGTTTTTCATGCTTCTATCTTTTCTTCAAATTCTCCTTAAAAATAATTTCTATTCAATAAAATTTTAATGTGCTAATGGAACAATGGAAAAATATAATTTTTATTTTGAAAATAATGGCAATTGTCTGTCATTCATAGGTAATGTATTAAAATATTTATATAAATTGCGAATTAAATATAAAATATAAAGTCATGAACAATTCCTCCCATTATACACTTAACCATAAATAAATGAGTCTAGATTTGTGATAAATATTTTTACTACCTCTAATGGAATTATTAATTTATACTTTATTCGCTCTTTTATATTATAATATAAACAAAAAGAGTCCAACCTTAACAACTATTTTTTTAATGATAAAAAATATCTTATTTTCTGTCTCTATGTGAGAGGGAGAGTGTGTGTGTGTGCATACCTGAACGTGTATTTGTGTATTTAGGTCTATATACACGATTGCAGCCAAGCATTTTAAAACTTTATATATAATAAGTCTTTAATCACCGACCAAGAGCAATATGAATTAAAGTTAAAAATTTAAGGTAATTTGATTCTCTTGCTTGAAATTCCATTGCTACCATTTAATATGAACAAAGGGCATGCATCTATTTAATATCTTCTGGAAATTCTAATTTCTGAATCTGCTATACGAAGGTCTCTTGCAAAGTTTATTAAATTTATTTCGCATTTTGGTCTTAATACTCGTCAATGCAGAAAATGATGATGTTTAAATTACGAAAGAAGGTAATTGTTATTCTTTTATTTTAAATTTTTCCCAAGTATATAAAACTTTTTTTGGCGTACCTCCACGGATTGACCCCATAGAGTAGACCACTGAGGGCCGAAATGTTAGCCTGGTACACAATGAATAAAATAAAATTGGCTGTTAATTCATGCCTTTTATTGACTCCATCATTCCACATCAATTCTCCAGCCTCAAGGACATATCGTAAGATTTTAAGAAAATTTTTATTATTTTTCATCTTCAACCTCTTCAATTGTAGCTTATTACTGATGATTTTTCTAATAAATATTTATTTAAATCGTAACAAAATGTGTATTTCATGCTGAGGGAAGCAAAAAGTAAATTCGTGTATAAAAAATCAAGTCATATAAAAATAATAGTTAAATCTATTAAAAAATTGAGTTGTTAGAGATTAATTCTTGTCGGACCAATCGTTTTTTGATTGATGTTGGCTTAAATGATAGATTCTAATGAGAGAAAAGTGTGTTTGTGTTTAAAAATAACCCCTCCCCAGGCCATTAAATGTCAGCTTCCTCCCCTCTCTTGAGGTTAGGTAATCCGTCAAACAACCAACTTACCTCATATATGCATTCTATATATATATTGAAGATATTTAGTGACGTATGAGCTCCGAGGAAATTGTCCTCAGAATTGTATATATAAATATAATCCTTATGAGTAGAAATGTTAATTTCCTTCTAAAATAACATATTTCTTTTAAATAAAAATAAAGAAATGTAACTTATTTATAACAATAAATAGTATATAAATAAATTAAAAAAAAAAAAAAAACTAAATAGCTAGTTTAATTTAAATTTTTTAGTCTTTCGGCATCTGAGAGCATTTATACTCCGTCCTTAATTATTTATATTAATTGGTAGCCAATATAATACAATATAAATAATCCCGTTAGAAGGGAATCCAACGACTGACCTTTGGTACCTGAGGCGAGACCTCTACCTCTGCACAATTTGAAAATTAAAGCTCTCAGATTTGTTATCATCAGGCTCTCTAAGGCCTTTTTAGAGAGGGGGGTGAGGAATTCAAAAAATCTCACCAACCTTTGATGAGTCAGGAACAATTTTTTTAAATTTACAGCTTGCAATAAATTCTATTCTATTTTTAATTTGTACTGTTGTCTCCAAATTTTTTTAAATGAAGCCATTTTCTATCCGGGACCTCCTCTTCTACATATTACTAATATCATTGCTATTTCTGGCTCTATTTTCCCTTTCTCAAAATTTTTTTTTATATATCACTGTTTCTAGCTCGGACTACTTGGGTCCAATTTTTTTCACTTTCATGCAATAGCGTATATATAAATCAATAAAAGAAAAAAATTTACTTTACATACATTACATAAAATTTGGAGATATTTCACAGGCTAATATATTGGATCATTTTCTACCGTTATATATCAAAGTTTCGGAGTTAAAATTTCTTCTTCTTCAGGAACTATATGTGACTTTATTAAATCCAATGTTGGGAAATTTTATTTAATAGTCACAATGGACATGAAGAAGAAGCCATTTGAACGAACATGAAAATTAATACAATAAATTAACACGTGGGTCATTTAATTTTCTTCTTTCTCTACCCTATTTTCTAAAAAAAAATTCATTCTTAACAAATTATAAAACTATCTATATATTAGTAAAGCATATATCTTCTATAAACTCCTGAATATTATTATAGTAGAGAGTGAATGTATTATAATTTGTGCTCAATTGATGCAAAAATTCGACAGTCGAAAAATTTTGTATTTTGTCTTTTCTTACCTTACCTTTTGCTAGGGTTACCATACTTCCTCTTTTCCCTGAACATATCCTCTCTTTTAAACGTTAAATTTCAGTCCGATCGGGTTTTTTAAAAATTCAAAAATGCCCGAATTTTTACTTTCCATATTATTATTATAAATATAACAGAAATATCAACTGAAAATACCTCATATTGCGAAGAGAACACTACAAGCTACCATATTTGGTTGCCCTCAGCCGTTCATAAGGATAGATAGGTGTGTAATTGTGAATTGTTGCCTTTCTACTTTTGTTGCAAATTTTAATAGCGTTAAAAATTTTTATTTTTAACAAAATAAATTATTAGAATTTATATATAAAAATTCGTCCTTTTTTGTCCTCTTTTGACAAGAGGAAAAATGGCAGCCCAACTTTTGCGGGCATTAAAACTGTATTAAAACGAAATCAATACGTCACTCGCTATATCTATAAAAGGTATATGATGGACTACATTGAATGGTGTCAAACATAAATGAATACAATAAGAATCAGGAACTAGCATGTTATGATGATGAATTATTTCCCACATTTATGACGTATCTTATCAAATAATGCGAATGAAAGATATATTTAATAACTTTCAAAGCATTCAATTTGATGACATCACACACGTGCCTATATATATACTATATTTAAAAGATGAATTACGTTGGCTGACGTCACCCACTCATCTGTCTATAAAATATGATGGACTACATATTTTTTTTTCTTCTCTTTCGAGATTTATTTCAACTTCTCTAATCTTGTTTTTAGATCTTTCATCTCTGACTTTTTTTTCTTTTGTGAATGTGTGGAAAAATTATTTTTGAAAAGCTACTGGACTGTAACTTGATTGAATCTTCTGTGCTCTTCTCTTTTTTTTTTTTAACTCTTTCCCCTTTCGTTTCTATCGTCTTCAATCTAAAATAAATTATTTATAAAATTGGTAAATCTCTGTACCTCTCTCTTTTTTTGTGACATTCCTCTTCGTTTGACAATCTTATAAACAATTATATAGTGACAGGTTGGTTTAGTCTCTCTCTCTCTCTCTCTTTGGATGCCGCATTCTCTTAAAAACGATCGACGTCGACGATGTGGACGACGACAACAGCAGGAATGGAAGAGAGCGAAAGAGGGAACAAGTGTGCAGTCAGCACCACCCTCCTCTCTCTCCTTCACTTGTCTTCCAATCAGACAT